>JASVEL010011348.1:0-153487 GCA_032618575.1 Nicotiana noctiflora | reverse complement strand
AGTTGGTAAATGAGTATTGCTCCGAGTGTCGCCTATGAAGGGCGTGATGAGGTTCGGGAAGAAGGGAAAGCTTAGCACTAGGTATATTGGTCCATTTGAGATTCTAGACGAAGTGGGAGGGGTGGCTTACAGATTAGCTTTGCCGCCTAGCTTATCAGCCGTGCATCGAGTTTTTCATGTATCTATGCTTCGGAGATACCACGGCGATCCCACACATGTGTTAGACTTCGATCTTGTCCAATTGGACAATGATCTATCTTACGAGGAGGAGCGGGTGGCTTCGACGATTGAGGTCGAAGAGTTATCCTTCGTGCGTGTTCGGTGGAGAGGTCGACCTGTGGAGGCATCGACCTGGGAGTCCGAGTCTGATATGCGGAGCCGCTACCCACACTTGTTTCCTGACTCAGGTACTTCTTTCTTTTGTCCGTTCGAGGACGAACGGTTGTTTTAGAGGTGGAGATTGTGACGACCCAAAGGGTCATCACTTATTTAATTAATCATTTCGAGCTTCTGAGGCCTTGAAAACCTCATTCTATGTTGCCTCGATTTACGTGCATGATCCGAGCATGTAGCCGGAAAGATTTTGTGATAGAAAATATGAATTTTATGAGAAATTTGGATAAAAATGATATTAATATTGATATGGTTGACTTCGGTCAACATTTTTGGTAAACGGATCCGGACCCGAGATTTGATGGTCCCGAGAGGTCCGTAGGAAAATATGGGACTTGGACATGCGTCCGGAGTCGAATTCTGAGGCCTAGAGCCCAAGTTATGAATTTTTATGTGAAATTGTTTTTGATGCAATTATTAAAGGAAATAAATTAATTGACCTTGGTATCGGGCTCGTATTTTGGTTCCGACGCCCGGTACAAGTCTTAAATATTATATATGTGATTTATGTAAAGTTTGGTGACATTTGGATGTCGTTTGAGATGTTTTGGACCTTGAGTCCCAAGTTTGAAAGTTTTGAAAACTAAAGGTATGAAAATCATGCATTTGAGGCTTGATTTGATGAAAACGAGGTGATATTGGCGATGTGATCGCACGAACAAGTTCATAATGTGTTTTTGAGGTTATGTGCATATTTGGTTTGGAGCCCCGAGGGCTCGGGTGAACTTTGGATAGACCACGAGATCAATTTTTCATGTTAGAAGTTGCTGTCTGCAACTGGTCTGCAGAGTTCGCAAATGCGAACAATAGTTCGCAAATGCGAACTCCCCACTATTCTGCAGAGTTCGCAAATGCGAACAATAGTTCGCAAATGCGAACTCCCCTCTATTGTGCCTGTGTTCGCAAATGCGAACAATAGTTCGCAAATGCGAACTTGACCCTACTGTGCCTGTGTTCGCAAATGCGAGTTATAGTTCGCAAATGCGAACTGGCCACTATTCCGCCTGGGTTCGCAAATGCGAACAATAGTTCGCAAATGCGAACCTCCCCATATTTAGCCTGTGTTCGCAATTGCGAACAATAGTTCGCAAATGCGAACTTCCCAGTTTTGCCTTGGCTTCGCAAATGCGAACAAATGTTCGCAAATGCGAACTTCCCACCCTTAGCTTATTTTTCAAACTCCAGAAATTGGTCGGGGTTCGCAATTGCGAACCCATGTTCGCAAATGCGAACACAGAGACCTGAAAAACACGAATTTCAGTCATTTCTTCACATTTTACAAAAACCAAAACACCCATTTGCGATTCTTCAAGGATTTCTTCTTCATCAAAACAATTGTAAGTCACTTTTTACTTAATTCTTTCAATTCCTAACATCATTAAACATGTTTTTCATTAAAAATCAAAGGTTTTCATGGTAGAATTCTTGTTTTTGTTAGAAAATAGGGTTTTTCATAAATTGGGAATTGGACCTCGAATTGAGGTCCGATTTTGAAACAAATCATATACATGAACTCGTGGGGGGATGGGTAACCGGATTTTGGTCCTAACCCCGAATTCCGACCATGTGGGCCCGGGGTTGAAATTCACTATTCCGGGCAGAATGTTGTAAAAGTTGTAATTGGTCTTGGGAATTAGTTTGTTGAGTGGTATTGATGATATTAAATCAATTGTGTATAGATACGATTGGATTGGAGTCAAATTCGAAAGGAAAAGGCATTGCTACGGATTGAATCATTCGTAAACTTTCGAGGTAAGTGTTTGTTCTATCCTAGTTTGTAGGAATATGAATTTAGTTATGAATAAATTGCTGAATAAGAGTTATTGGTGTTATACCGGTAATGAAGGTAATTTGTTGAAATTATTATAAATTATTGGTTTAAAACCGGTAATTATAAATATTGTTGATATAGAGATTATTGGCTAAATGCCGGTAACATATATATTTTATGAATTGGGATCGTGTGGTACGCCGACCACAAAGTGACTTAAAATCTTGGCATTGGCCATAGTTGCCGGTAGCCGATTGATATATTTGGGAGCGGGTGGTACGCCTACCACGAGATATGATTATTGATATATTTGGGAGCGGGTGGTACGCCTACCACAAGATATGATTATTGATATATTTGGGAGCGGGTGGTACGCCTACCACAAGATATAACTATTGATATATTTGGGAGCGGGTGGTACGCCTACCACAAGATATAATTATTGATAATTGGGAGCGGGTGGTACGCCTACCACAAGAGATAATTACTGTGATAGTTGGGAGCGGGTGGTACGCCTACCACGAGACATGAAATGAAAGAGGAAATTGAGACAAGAAAGTAAGATTTATTCCGTTGATTAGATTATTCTGGATAACTTGAGTTATTGACTGTTATTTTAGAGCAGAGTATATATATATATATATATATATATATATATATATCTATATTGCAACTGTACAGGTTTAGGTGGGTGACCGGCCTTAGCCTTGTCACTAGTTCGCTGGGATAGGCCAGGCACTTACCAGCACATGGGGTCGGTTGTGCTGATACTACACTCTGCGCTCTTTTTGCGCAGATCCAGGTTACGATCAAGAGCAGCAGCAGCAGTAAATTGATTGCGTGGGAGTTGATCACAATTGAGACCGAGGTAGCTTGCAGACGTCCGCAGGCCCGGCGTCTCTCTCTTTAATTATGTTATTATCTGTAGTCTCTTTGTTCCGAGACAAACAGAATTGTGTTATATTTCCTTCAGACTTTTATGTGTAGTATTCCATAGTAGTTCGTGAGTTGGTGACTCCACGTCTTGGGTAGAGGATTTTAGTATGATTTTCACCTTGTGAATTGTTATTTCCATTTTGATTAAACATTCCGCATTTATTTAATTAAAATTGTGTTAAAAACGGGATAGTATGAATACAGTGGCTTGCCTAGCTACCACGAGTAGGCGCCATCACGATCCCGATGTTGGGGAAAAATCCGGGTCGTGACAGGTACGGTATATGCGATGTGTTATGGGAAGTTAATAATGGCATGTTCAAGGTTTTGAGAACAGTTCATAATATATGGGAAGTCATTAAAAATTATTGAGCAGCGCGGGCAACTGCAGGTGATTTAAGAATCGATCTTTCTGGTGATTAAGGAAAAATGGTACTGCTATTCTAGTGATTTGGAAGGATATATGGTCAAGAAGGACAAGGTAATGTAAACTGATAATATCTAGTGGTATGGTGGTATTCTCTTGTTGGATCGATTGTGATGATTGAATTGTTGATGCCATAGGAAAATTTCTGAATGACTGTCGTGGTATGAATGGATACTTAATGTGTGTTAAGTATTCGCACAATGGAGTGTGGAATCAGGCATAGTGATTCAGGTGCTATATAGGTGATGGAGACTAGAAGTTCTCGTAATCCGCCTATGCAGTGGTTGTATATCGTGTGTATTGGCACCATTTAGCGATCATTGGAACATGGAAGCCCTAGTTGCTCTCTCTTAGCTTGATATGATGAATTTGGGTTATGATACCTGATTGCAGACTGGTTGTTATAAGTTAGGTCGTCTAGACTAATGTGATATGGACTATATCGGAAATGGCACAAATTGCTTAGCATAGTGCATCGGAGTATGCTCCAGCAGGGTAGTTGTACCTAGGACCAGCGGACGGTTGGTAGGTATTGCTTTGTCAGTGGGGCCTTCGTGGCAGATATCAGTGCAGAGGTTTCTACTATTGATTCAGTTCCGGTATTGGGAAACTTTGTTAGATGCGTTTCATGTGGCTGAGCTTGAGGCTATATATATGTTTGTTGTGATAAGCAACTTGAATCGGTGTGCATTTCTTTTTGCGAGAGTTTTGTGTGGATCGGGTGGCACGACGCCACAGGTATGGTATCTGGATCGGGTGTTACGCCGCCACAGGTTTGTCATTTTGAGCAGGTTGCACGCTGCAACCGTTTAATATAGAACATAGCTTTTCTATAGGTTACTTTGTATACTATACTTCCTAGCTTCTAAGGAATAGTCCGTATTGAGTACCGCTCGGGAAATAGCACATCGGTCGTATCCACTCAAGATTTGATAGCATATATTAAATGTATCACCGCAGGTGTGATTGATTGCTTGAGTTCAGACCTAAATCTGTGTGTGGCTGACTGTTTTGAGCATGATGAGATGACTTGAGGTGCTTTATGGGTAATAGTGTTTGGATGGAATCATAAGCTGTGGCAAAGCCATATGATGGTACGGAGAAATTGAATTACAGCTCTTGTGTTTGAGTTAGTTGCCATGAGTTGAGTATGTTCAGTCGTTTCCTATTTGATCCTGTGTTGTGCTAGTCGTGGCCTAGGCGGTGTGGAAGTATCATATCACCAGTGCGGTGTGTTATAATTGAAATGATTGTTGGAGCCGTTAATGAGTGTGGGGATATGTGATTTTAGTTGGTTAGAAATGTATTATCGAGGTTTGGCTCCGAAATCTATTATGGTATCAGTTAAAAGGGAAATGGAATCATGCATGGATGACCTGAGAAATGGATTCGCTATATCGCGTGTTTCAGCTGCCGTGGACATGATATGAAGGTATGGGGGTAGGATGTTAGCTAATGAGAAAGGTTTTTCAGTAATATTTGGTTATCGTGGGAAATTATTGCGATTAGAGGCTATCATCTCGAGTGATTGGGTTGTTTGGTACACCATAAGATCTCACCCGGAGTGGCGAGTATGGGCTATTACAGTTGGTTCGGGTGTATTCTGAGTGTAGACGTGGGAGTCGGATTTGGTATATGATTTCGGAAAGTGCAATGCGGTTTATGGTTTAGATGGACTGCGGAAGTTCAGATATATTGTGTTATCGGACTTATGATAGATAAGGCGACGTGGTACCACCCCGAATATATGCTTGGCAAGGTCATTCAGCTATTGGGTTGCTTCTAGTACAACTTTGGGTACGCTCGAGGACGAGCGTTTGTTTAAGTTGGGGAGAATGTAACGACCCGGCCTGTCGTTACGGGAATTACAGCCCCGTTACCTTGCATTTATATATTTTATGCTTTTACGTCAGTATTAGAGTATATCGGGTGAGTTAGGAGTAATTCGGGTTGAAAATGAAACAAATAGCATATTTGAAGGAAGCTTGAATATGGGAAGTCAACCTAGAGTTGACTATTGAGTTAGAGTGCTCGGAATCGAATTCTGATGATTCGAATAGTTTCGGGGGATCATTTATGACTTAGTAAAGCAATCAGAATGGAATTCGGAAGTCCGGTGTAGTTTTAGGCTTGAATTGGCTAAGGTTGAATTTTGGCGAAAATCGGACGGTAGGTGAGATCTTGATTCGGGGGTCAGAATGGAATTCTGACAGTTTCTGTAGCTTTGTTATGTGATTTTGGATATGTCTGCAAATTTTTAGGTCATTCGGACGTCCCATTACCTTTTGGATTAAATGTTGTCACACCTCCTTCTGGCGCGCCCCCTACCCCGAAGGGTAGATGCGCAAGGGAGTTTTTCCAATTTAAGTGACAATATTCGAAACAGGATTATTCTATTTATTTCAGATTCGCCACTTGGAATAAATTAAGGTGTCCCAAGTCACCAATTTATTTAAATCCCGAATCGAGGAAATTTTCGACTTTCCAAATGAAGTCTGCGAACCAGAAATTCTAAGTAAGGAATTCTGTTGACCCGAGGGAAGGTGTTAGGCACCCTCGGATCCCGTGGTTCTAGCACGGTCGCTTCAATTATTATAAATGGCTAAAATATCTGATTTGAATACATGTTATAACTTACGTGCTTTTATAATTATTTACCGCTTTTAAATTACTTGAATTATTCATAATTAAAGAATTGAGTTACGCGTACGTACACTCTTTTCTTTTGACGCATAAAAATCATGTCACGCGAACGTGTCCACAAATAATATTGCTTATTTGATAAATTTATAAATACAAAGCGCACCTATGCATAGGTATTTACTAATGTACATATGGTTAGTTGTCCAATGTGAACAAATATTATATTTTATCTATTTAAGAACCTAACAATTATAATATTCTATTCTAACATCCTCAAACAATCAATCCTGCATCTGATTGCAAGTACACATCTTAAACATTATATAAAGTTTTCATCTTTATTTCTTTTTCCTATTTTTTCAGTTAATCAATTTAATTTATGAACAAACTAATCAGCCAAACTGACAGATCCCCAAAACTTAACATTGCCACCAATTCAACTAACATATATAATGGTGAATAAAAAAAAACAAACTCTAGCATCACATAAAGATCAAAGGCATACATTCATAACCCAAAATTACACAAGATTAATTTAACAGTTAAAATCTAACAAATTCTACTTGTTCATAGTTTGAATATCCAGAATAAATGTAGGGAGGGGAGCTAAAGCAGTAATGAACATTTGCACTCCAAGTTCTTCTCAATTAAGCTTCATTCAATTTGAATCTATACAGATGAATACCCGGAATTCAAAAGCAAAGAGGAAGTCAGTAATTTGTTCGACAATGAACAAAAACAGCAAGGCAGCCGCAACAACAAATTCCAGCAATGACCAACAAACCAAGACTCAATTCAAACAACCCAAGGGTAGTGTGAAACAGTAGAGATCAAAATGGACCAAAACACATCCTTGGATGAAAATAATTGATTCGAAACAGACAAATCCAAATCCCAGAACTTATTTGATTTGCCAAAACTCTAAACCAAACTAAAAAGTCTCTAAGAAACTCCCTCACAGATTTTTTAAAAGTGTTTAGAGGATGTTTATGTCTCAAATGTTTCTGTTTCCTTTCAAAAGGCTTAGTGTGTCTGAAAATCTCTCTTCTAAAGGTCTGAAATTCTGTGATTGAAGCTCTCTTTTTTGGAGGTTCTCCCTGTGTGTTTAAACTTTTCTTTTCTCCCTCTTATAAGATTCAAAAAACAAAGATAGCAGCCCCCTTTTTAACATTTAAAAGCTGTCCAGCCACTATATCCCTCCGTATTTCCACTCAAAACATTATTTAAGCTTGATTTATTCATTTTAAACTCTACAGTTGAACTCTAAGTGGAATGCCAAGCTCCCCTGCAGATCCCATTACCTTTTCCCATGTGCAATGCATCACTTTGCACCCTTGAATATTGTTTTTCTTCATATTTCTAAACCAAACTTAAACAACTAATATCCAATTCCAATTCCAATCCTATTTGTTATCACAACAGCTAGAAAGCTTACAATCCAAACACGATTTTGAATCAAAATAGCAAATCTGAAATTTTGTTCCAATGTTCTAGAAAACGAACCTACGAAACTAATCGACGACATTCGTATAGTCGATTACAACGCGCATAATCGATAAACAAAAGTCGACGACTAGATGATCCAAGAACCTCTCGGCCAGAGTAGTTCAAAATGAAGAATTAGCTATTCGACGAAATTATCGAATCAAATTCCTATCTTATAACAACATCATCTATAACAAACAATCAGAAACAAACAAATCGACCAAATAAACGGTCCCAAATAGATGAGGAAAAATAGAAAAATTGGAAATATCCGAAGAAAATCAACAAAAAATGAAACTACAAAACAATTAAACTAAATCGACGAGTAAAAGTAAATAAGAACAGAAAAGGAAAAGAAATACCTCAAAACAAAGAAGTTGGAACTCGGTCGTCTTGGGTCTTGGCATTCGAGGTCGAAAGGACCTTAATTGAAACGTTTTCAAGCGAAAACACATCAATTAAGGTCTATTAGACCTCAATTCCATGAAATCCGATGAAGAAAATCCCCAATTCGAATTTTAGGGTTCTTACATCTCGGTTTTGGGGTTTGATGATTTCGGGTGATATTCGAAAAGGACCAATGGTGTTCTAGTCTTAAGGTACGTCCAGGGATTAAGGGGTGTAAGTTTGGCGCCCATCGGAGCCGGCGAAGTTTTTGGTCAAAACTTCGATTCAACATTCGAAGGGTTAGAGCTTGATTCGAAAGAAAACAAGCTGAGGACCGGGCTGAGGGGGTTGTGGGGGTACTGTGGTATAAATTTGGTGGTCGGCGGCGTCGTTGTCGCCGGGTTTTGGCGGAGGAGAAAAGGGGCGGCGGCTAGGGTTTTGGCTTGGTGTCTCTTGGTTTAGAGAGAAGAAAGGAGATGAGGGTTTGGAGAATGAACATATTTTTGGGGTTCAAGGGTCTTTTGGGGTATTGAAACGGTTTAGTTAATTTGGGCCGTTGGATGAAGAGATCCAACGGCTCAGATCAATGAAGTAGACGGGCGGTTCTAGTAGGGGTCGGATCGTTTAGGCGGGTAAGAGGTTGGTTTGGGCAGGGTCACTGGGCATGTGCCTTTGGGCTTGGTGTTTCTCTTTCAATTGGCCCAATCCGGATCTTTAACTCTTTATCTTGATTTCTTTCTTTTTCTTTTAATTTCTAATAAACAAAATTCTAAATATACTACAAAAATCCAGTTAATTTATAAAAAATACTAATTAAGTTATACTAACAATTAACACACTCAATTTAAAAATTAATTAAATATAAATCACACAATTGGGACATTAAATACTAGAAAAGCAAAAAATATATATTTTTTTGTGATTTTCCATTTTTGTCAAATAAACTTGACTACTTTCAATTGTAAATTAAATCCTAAGAAGGCAAATGCAATATATTTTGTATTTTTCTTAATTTAAACAAACAAACATGCACACACAAAAAATACAAAATAATAAGAAAATGAACACAGAAATCCACAGATATTACAATGATACAAGAAATGATTTTATTTTGAATTTTTTGGGAGTAATTCACATGTAGGGCAAAAATCACGTGCTCACAAATGTTAGTTTCGGAAGTTTTGAAGAAACTTAGGCTTGAATCCGTGTGTAAATGGTTATTTTGATGTTTAGGATGGTGTTTTTATGATTGGAACAAGTCTGTATCACGTTTTGGAGTATGTTGGTGGTTTTCGTTGGGGTCCCGGGGGGCCTCGGGAGGATTTCGGACCATCAACCGGGCATTTTAAACTTGGAAAAACCTGCAGAAAATTGCAGGTCTGTGCAGCAAGAAATAAGCTTTCGCGTTCGCGTGAAGGCAGTCGCGTTCGCGAAGGCCAGATGGGCTAAAGCATCGCGTTCACGACTAGGGCATCGCGTTCGCGTAGGCAAGGTGGGGTGAAGCTTCGCGTTCGCGTGACTGGGAGTCGCGATCGCGTAGAAGGAAAATAGGCGGCTGGGAATTTGTTCATCGCGAACGCGTTGGAGAGGTCGCGTTCGCGAAGGGTAAGCCCGAGTTGAGCATTGCGAACGCGTGGGAGGCGTCGCATTCGCGAAGAGTAAAATGAAGCTGGGCATTGCGAATGCGTGGGAGCTTACGCGAACGCGTAGAACAAATGGGTCTGGCAGAGAAATTAAATTGCAGAACAGAGGGCTCACGGGTTCATTCACCCAAAACACAATTTTGAGCCCTAGAGAGAAGAAAACACGAGGAAAACTGAGATATCATCGGGTATTCATCAGAGGTAAGATTCTTGACTCAAAAACATAATTTTATGGTAGAATTAACATCAATCATCATGAATTTGGGTATAAATTGTGAAGAATTAGGGCCTAAATCATGAAAATGAATTTTTGGGTTTTGAAAGGCCATTCGAACTCGGATTTCGATAAATTTTATATGAACGGACTCGTGGCGAGACGAGGAACATGTTGGTATAAATTTCGGAATTTTTAGAGCAGCGTACTGAAAGTCAGATTTTACCAACTTGGTGTATTATCGCGTATTTCGTATAAATTGAAATGGGTTATGATTCTTTGACCCGTATTTGATATAATTATTGTGGTTTGACTAGATTCTACGCACGAGGGAGCAAAATTCAAAGGAAAAGGCATCGCGGACGAGTCTACGGCCGGCTAGAGGTGAGTAGTTTGTGTATAGGTAGCCTGAGGGTTCGAAACCCCGGCTTAGCACATTGTGATGCTAGTAGGACGTGGCTCGCACACCGTGGCAGGTGCGGGATTGATTGTGACTGGGGATTGAGACTTGGTGTGACGACCCTGCCCGTCGTCACGGGAATTACCACCCCGTTATGTTGTAAATACATGTTTTATGATTTTATATCAGTGTTAGAGTCTATCGGGTGAGTTAGAAGTGAATTGGATTGAAAATGAGGCATATAGCCTTTTTGAAGGAGACTTGAATAAGGAAAGTCAACCCGGAGTTGACTATTTGGTTAGAGGGCTCGAAATCGAATTCTGATGATTCGGTTAGTTCCGGGAGGTGATTTGTGACTTAGGGGAGCGATCGGAATTGAATTTGGAGGCCCGATGTAGAAATAGGCTTGAATTGGCTAAGGTGAAATTTTGGCGAAATCCGAACGGTAGGTGATATTTTGATCCGAGGGTCGGAATGGAATTTCGACGGTTGCAGTAGCTCCGTTAGGTGATTTTGGATATGCCTGCAAAATTTCAGGTCATTCGGACGTCGTTTGGTCGGGTTTTTGATTGAATGTGTAATTCGGAATGTTTTAAGGAATTTAGGCTTGAATTTGATGTGAATTATGGGTTTTGATGTTGTTAGACGTGTTTTGAGGATTTGAGCAAGTTTGAATAAGGTATTAGAAGGTGTTGGTGTGTTTGGATGGGGTCCCGGGGGCCTCGGGGTGTTTTCGGATGGTTAAACGGAAGAAAATCATGGAAATTGCAGGTTGGGATTCTGTTTCTGTTGTTTCCGCTCCTGCGGAATTTTGGACGCAGGAGCGAGTCCGCAGAAGCGGACGAGGGGCGCAGGAGCGCTTGGTTACGCAGAAGCGGAAGTCATTCCACTGAAGCGGCATCGCTGGTGCGAGCCATTGATCGCAGAAGCGGACGAGAAGAAAATGGGAAGGTTCGCAGAAGCGGACACTTGACCGCCTGGGCGAGTCCGCAGGAGCGGGCTCTGTAGCGCAGAAGCGGATGGCTTCGCAGAAGCGGACGTTTTATCGCAGAAGCGGACGCGCTTAAGCGGTCCATTTCTCGCAGAAGCGGAATTGGCCGGCTAGGCCTGGAACCGCTGAAGCGACCCTTTGGTCGCGGATACGGACTCGTAGGAGCGGAAATTCTTCCGCGGAAGCGAAAATCGCTGTAAGTTAAGTGTATCAGAAGTTAGAAAAATTTCAGAACATTTCACACATTTGGGTCTCGGCTTTAGAGGCGATTTGGGCGATTTTGAAGAGAAATTCAAGGGAAATCATCGGGTAATCAACTATGGACTTAAACTATGATTAGTATTGGTAATATTATGCAATTATATCATGAAAATGGAGGAATTTGGGGTGATTTATGGAGGATTTAGCCCTAGGCTTGAACTTTAGAAAATCAAGGTTTTGAATGGGCAAATGGAGTCCGAATTTGGTAAAATTGATATGCTTAGACTCGTATTGAGATGAGGGTTCCGAATATGCGACTTTCGTGATTTTTCGATAAGCGTACCGAAAGTCGGGTTTTGACAACTTTGGGAATTTTGATGTAAATTGAGTTGTATTGATTGGGTGTAGTCCCATTGGCCTAATTTGTTGTATTTCTACTGTATTGGATCAGATTCTATGCGTGCGGAGCTTGATTCTCGTGGCAAGGGCATTGCGGAATAGTCGTCGCGCCGTATTGAGGTGAGTAATAGATGTGGGTGATGACCAGCGGGTTCGAAACCCCGGTATACCACTTTGTGACGCTGTATAGCGGCGAGACACGCACACTCTTGAGAGTGCGGGGTCGATCATGAACTGGAGACTATATATTAGTCCGACCTGTTGATAATGTATTATTGGCTATTCTCGAGCCGTCGAACCTCCTTCTCGGATGGTTGCATATATATATGTATATTGTGATAATGGCCACTCTTGAGCCGAGGAACCCCCTTCTTGGGCGGTTGAGTATACATGTGGGCCGTGAGCCAGTTATTAGATCCCGCGAGGATCGTTATCATTGTCTTATCATATAGACATGCTAGTTTACTACTAGTCCGCAGCTATTTTTGTTATTATGCTAATTCCAATCTCTGGAACTTGATATTACTGTTTTCCAACTGAAAAATGATAAAAGAGTTTTCAAAAACTATTTTTGAGCCTGCGAGGCTGTATCTGCATATTAGCTGACTAGTAGTGGATCGGGCTGCGCGCCGCAGCGAGATATATGTTGGATCGGACTGCACGCCGCCGGAAATCTCTATGAGATGTGCTTGGGCTGTAGGAGCCCCTCCGGAGTCTGAACCCCCACAGTGAGCACGGGTACCCAAAAATTGGAGTCGGGCTACGCGCCGTAGTGGTCATATCATGCATTGCATTGCATTTAGCTACATCTGCTAGTTGTTATGCTATTTATTGGTATTTGTTGGTACAAGTACAGTGAATATTGATTCTATGACAGGGTAGCCGATTATAGCTTTACATAGTGCTTTATTGCGGATTTCTTATCTGCATGTTGTCTTACCCTTGTTTATTACCACCGAGTACGGCAGTACTCATTTTACTCCCTGCACCTTGTGTACGGATCCGGTACCTCTCAGCAGTGATCCAGTATCTGTGCGAGGCGACATCTGTGGGATATACGAGGTAGCTGCAGAGTCCGCAGGACCCGATATTCCTTCCTACTGTCTTTTGATTTTGTGTTGACTTTTCTTTTCGCACTTGGTATCTTGTAAACCTTTATACACTCATGTTCAGTAGAGGCTCATGACTCTTGACCCTTGGTCTATGGGAGTTGATGTATTATGGGACTTGGTTTCCCGTTTTCGTTATTGGTATCACTATTGCTTCGTGATTTAATATGCTTATATGGGCTAAAGAGAGCTTCTAGCTCCGTTATTGTTATCGATTGGTCAGGTTGGCTTAGCAATGTGCTGGGCGTCATCACGACCGGATTTGGGGTTGTGACAAGTTGGTATCAGAGCCTAGGTTTACTAGGCCTCGCGAGTCTTGAGCCGGTTAGTAGAGTCTTGTGGATCGGTACGGGGACGCTCGTACTTATCCTCGGGAGGCTGCGAACCTTTAGGAAAACTTCACTTTTCTTGAACTGTGTCGTGCGATCTTGTTGTTCTGAGAACTGAACTTCTATATCCTATTCTCTCGCAGATGGCGAGAACGCGAGCATCGGGACGAGGTGGACGACCTCCGTTGCCACCTGTTAGAGGCCGTGGGCGCGGTTGTGCTAGAGGTAGAGGTAGGGCGGCTGAGGCAGTACCAGCTGACCCGCCCGTTGTACCGGTTCAGGAGTAGCCCCCGAGTGGTTGATGCTCCAGCAGCCCCAGTTCAGGGCCAGACTATATCTATTGCTATTCCTGGTCTTCAGGAGACTCTTGCTCAGATATTATCAGTGTGTTCCGGTTTGGCTCAGGTAGTCTCAGCTACTGCTACTGTAGCGACATCTAAGTCAGGGGGTGGTCAGCAGACCCCCGCAGCTCGCACAGCTGACCCGGTTGTTCAGGGACTTCAGACGCCAGAGGCGGTCCCCGCTCAGGTGGTTGCACCGATTATTCCTCCAGCAGCACCAGCTCCAGCTCCAGAGCATATGATTCAGGCTATGCCGACGACGAGCAGCGTCGTCTTGAGAGATTTGGTAGACTTCAGCCACCCCATTTCAGTGGCGCTGAGGGCGAGATGCCCAGGGTTTCTTGGATAAGTGTCGAAAGATGCTGCGTACGGCTGGTATTCTTGAGTCCAGCGGAGTTTCATTTACTACATTTCAGTTCACCGGTCCCGCATTTGATTGGTGGGAGGAGTTTGAGAGGCGTAGGCCTGCAAGAGCAGCACCTCTCACATGGCAGCAGTTCTCTACTCTCTTTCTAGAGAAATATGTACCTCAGTCTCGTCGCGAGGAGCTACGTCGCCGGTTCGAGTGGTTGATTCAGGGCGACATGTCTGTGACCCAGTATGAGCTTAGATTCACTCGGTTGGCTAGGCATGCCACATGGATGATCCCCATGATAGGGAGAGGATCGGGAGGTTCATTGATGGCCTCAACTACTCTATCCGTATTCTTATGACCGGCGAGCGAGTTCCGTCATCATCGTTTGAGCAGGTAGCTGATATGGCACGCTCCGTTGAGGCGGATCGTCGGCGAGAGAGAGAGGAGCGAGGAGGCCGAGAGGCCTCGTGGTTCCGGCGATTTCGGTGGTGCTCCATCTAGAGGGCATTCCCGACCGAGCCGAGGTCGCTCATCTAGACCTTTTCATTCGAGCCGCCCGAGCAAAGCGGAGGTTCTGCATGGTCGTGGTCGACGGGGGTTTCAGCAGGTCAGTCATCGCTCGGTGCCCTCCCAGCCCAGAGTGCGGCACCTACTTCTCCAGCACACCCAGGTGCATGTTACGAGTGTGGTGAGTTTGGCCACATGAGGAGGCGGTGCCCTCGACTACGTAGGGGCAGGACTCAGCAGAGGGATCGGCCCTCCTCTTCAGCACCATCTCAGTCTAGTAGAGGTGGAGGTCAGTCTTCTCGTGGTCGCCCCAGGGGCGAGGAGAGATCTGGTGGAGGCCAGGCACGGTTCTATGCACTTCCTGACAGGCGTGATGCAGTTGCCTCCGATGCTGTGATTACAGGTATCATTTCTGTCTGTCACAGAGATGCCTCTGTTCTATTTGATCCGGGGTCCACATATTCTTACGTGTCCTCTTATTTTGCACATCATTTGGGTGCGACTCGTGGTAGTCTTGATTTACCTGTTCATGTATCCACTCCCGTGGGTGATACGATTGTTACGGATCATGTCTATAGATCCTGTGTTATATCTATTGGGGGTCTGGAGACCCAGGCAGATTTGTTATTGTTCGGGATGGTGGACTTTGATGTTATATTGGGTATGGACTGGTTGTCTCCGTACCATGCTATATTGGATTGTCATGCTAAGACAATTACGTTGGCCATTCCTGGTATTTCTCAGATTGAGTGGCGGGGTTCGACTGATTTCGTCCCTAGCCGTGTTATTTCATTCCTAAAATCTCAGAAGATGGTTGAAAGAGGGTGTTTATCGTACTTAGCTTTTGTGAGAGATGTGGGAGCTGAGTCTCCTAGCATTGATTCTGTACCTGTTGTGAGGGACTTCCCAGATGTATTCCCCTCAGACCTGCCGGGCATGCCGCCGGACAAGGATATTGATTTTGGCATTGACTTGGTGCCGGGCACTCAGCCCATATCCATTCCTCCTTATCGGATGGCACCAGCTGAGTTGAAAGAACTGAAAGAGCAACTTCAAGAACTTCTGGATAAGGGTTTCATCCGCCCTAGTGTGTCTCCGTGGGGTGCGCCGGTATTATTTGTTAAAAAGAAAGATGGTTCCATGCGAATGTGTATTGATTATAGGCAATTGAACAAAGTGACAGTGAAGAACAAGTACCCTCTACCGCGCATAGATAATTTGTTTGACCAGTTACAGGGTGCGAGGGTCTTTTCTAAGATCGATCTTCGTTCAGGCTATCATCAGCTGAAGATCAGGGACTCGGATATTATGAAGACTGCATTCAGGACCCGATATGGTCATTATGAGTTTCTTGTGATGTCTTTTGGGCTGACCAACGCCCCAGCAGCATTTATGCATCTGATGAACAGTGTGTTCAAGCCTTATTTGGATTCATTTGTGATTGTGTTCATTGATGACATTCTAGTCTACTCCCGTAGTCAGGAGGAGCATGCTCAGCATTTGAGTATTGTGTTGCAGAGATTGAGGGAGGAGAAGCTATATGCTAAATTCTCCAAGTGCGAGTTTTGGCTCGAGTCCGTGGCATTTCTGGGACATGTGGTGTCTCGTGATGGTATTTAGGTTGATCAGAAAAAGATAGAGGCGGTGTAGAGTTGGCCTAGACCGACCTCAGCTACAGAGATCGGGAGTTTTCTTGGCTTGGCGGGGTATTATCGCCGGTTTGTTCAGGGATTTTCATCCATTGCTTCTTCATTGACTAAATTGACCCGGAAGGGTGCACCATTCGTGTGGTCGGATGAGTGCGAGGAGAGCTTTCAGAAGCTCAAGACAGCTTTGACCACAGCTCCAGTGTTAGTATTGCCATCAGCTTCAGGTTCATATACCGTTTATTGTGATGCCTCGAGAGTGGGGATAGGTTGTGTGTTGATGCGGGAAGGTAAGGTAATTGCTTATGCTTCTCGGCAGTTGAAGCCACATGAGAAGAACTATCCTGTTCATGACTTGGAGCTAGCCGCCATTGTTCATGCTTTGAAGATTTGGAGGCACTATTTGTACGGTGTGTCTTATGAGGTGTATACCGACCATCGTAGTCTCCAGCACTTGTTCAAACAGAAAGACCTTAATTTGAGACAGCGGAGATGGCTAGAGTTGCTGAAGGATTATGACATTACTATATTATATCATCCGGGGAAGGCCAATGTGGTGGCCGATGCTTTGAGCCGGAAGGCGGTCGGTATGGGGAGCTTGGCATATATTCCAGCTGAGGAGAGGCCATTTGCTTATGATGTTCAGGTGCTAGCCAATCGGCTAGTGAGGTTAGATATTTCGGAGCCCGGACGGGGTATTGGCTTGTGTTGTATCTCGGTCATCTCTATATGATCGTATTCGTGAGCACCAGTATGATGATCCGCATTTGGCTGTCCTGAGGGACAGAGTTCAGCATGATGATGCTAGAGATGTCACCATTGATAGTGACGGCGTATTGAGGATGCAGGGCCGGATATGTGTGCCCAATGTTGATGGCCTTCGTGAGTTGATTCTGGAGGAGGCCCATAGCTCGCGATATTCTATCCATCCAAGAGCCGCGAAGATGTATCAAGGTTTGAAACAGCACTATTGGTAGAGAAAGATGAAAATGGACATTGTCAGACATGTAGCACGGTGCCACAACTGTCAGCAGGTTAAGTACGAGCATCAGAGGCTCGGTGGTGTATTTCAGCGCATTGATATTCCTGAGTGGAAATGGGAGAGGATCACTATGGACTTTATTGTTGGACTCCCTCGGACGGCGAGGAAGTTTGATTCTGTATGGGTGATTGTGGATAGACTGACCAAGTCAGCTCACTTCATCCCAGTTAGTACTACCTACTCATCGGAGTGGTTGGCATCGATCTTTATTCGAGAGATTGTTCGGTTGCATGGAAATCTTTATTCGAGAGATTGTTCGGTTGCATGGAGTCTCAGTTCACTTCTCAGTTTTGGAGAGCATTTCAGCGAGAGATGGGTACACGGGTTGAGTTGAGTACAGCATTTCACCCCCAGACAGACGGACAGTCTGAGCGCACTATTCAGATCTTGGAGGATATGTTGCGAGCTTGTGTGATTGATTTTGGTGGTTCGTGGGATGAGTTCCTACCACTTGCCGAGTTTGCCTACAACAACAGTTATCAGTCGAGTATTCAGATGGCCCCGTATGAGGCATTGTATGGCAGGCGGTGTAGATCCCCCGTGGGATGGTTTGAGCCTGGTGAGGTTAGATTGATAGGGACTGAGTTAGTCCAGGATGCTCTGGATAGAGCAAAGTTGATCCAGGAGAGGCTTCGTACAGCACAGTCTCGTCGGAAGAGTTATGCGGACCGTAGAGTTCGAGAGTTGTCTTTCATGGTTGGTGACAGAGTATTGTTGAAGATTTCACCTATGAAGGGTGTCATGAGGTTTGGGAAGAAAGGAAAGTTGAGTCCCGGGTACATTGGTCCTTTTGAGATACTTAGGAGAGTTGGAGAGGTGGCATATGAGTTGGCCTTGCCGCCCAGCTTATCCAGCGTTCATCCGGTATTCCATGTGTCTATGCTCCGGAAGTACATTGGAGATCCGTCTCATGTATTAGACTTCAGCACCATTCAGCTTGATGGTGATCTATCCTATGATGTGGAGCCTATTGCCATTTTGGGACGTCGAGTAAGAAAATTGAGGTCTAAGGAGATTGCATCAGTTAAGGTTCGGTGGAGAGGTCGACCGGTGGAGGAGGCCACTTGGGAGATCGAGCGGGAGATGCGGAGCAGATATCCTCACTTGTTTGAGACTTCAGGTATGTTTCTTGACCCGCTCGAGGACGAGCGTTTGCTTAAGAGAGGGAGAATGTGACGACCCGGCCCGTCGTCACGGGAATTACCACCCCGTTATGTTGAAATTGTATGTTTTATGATTTTATATCAGTGTTAGAGTCTATCGGGTGAGTTAGAAGTGAATTGGATTGAAAATGAGGCATATAGCCTTTTTGAAGGAGACTTAAATAAGGAAAGTCAACCCGGAGTTGACTATTTGGTTAGAGGGCTCGGAATCGAATTCTGATGATTCGGTTAGTTCCGGGAGGTGATTTGTGACTTAGGGGAGCGATCAGAATTGAATTTGGAGGCCCGGTGTAGAAATAGGCTTGAATTGGCTAAGGTGGAATTTTGGCGAAATCCGAATGGTAGATGATATTTTGATCCGGGGGTCGGAATGGAATTTCGACAGTTGTAGTAGCTCCGTTAGGTGATTTTGGATGTGCCTGCAAAATTTCAGGTCATTCGGACGTCGTTTGATCGGGTTTTTGATTGAATGTGTAATTCGGAATGTTTTAAAGAATTTAGGCTTGAATTTGATGTGAATTATGGGTTTTGATGTTGTTAGACGTGTTTTGAGGATTTGAGCAAGTTTGAATAAGGTATTAGAAGGTGTTGGTGTGTTTGGATGGGGTCCCGGGGGCCTCGGGGTGTTTTCGGATGGTTAAACGGAAGAAAATCATGGAAATTGCAGGTTGGGATTCTGTTTCTGTTGTTTCCGCTCCTGCGGAATTATGGACGCAGGAGCGAGTCAGCAGAAGCGGACGAGGGGCGCAGGAGCGCTTGGTTACGCAGAAGCGGAAATCATTCCGCTGAAGCGGCATCGCTGGTGCGAGCCAGTGATCATAGAAGCGGACGAGAAGAAAAATGAAAAGGTCCGCAGAAGCGGACACTTGACCGCCTGGGCGAGTCCGCAGGAGCGGGCTCTGTAGCGCAGAAGCGGATGGCTTCGCAGAAGCGGACGTTTTATTGCAGAAGCGGACGCGCTTAAGCGGTCCTTTGCTCGCAGAAGCGGAAGTGGCCGGCTAGGCCTGGAACCGCTGAAGCGACCCTTTGGTCGCGGATACGGACTCGTAGGAGCGGAAATTCTTCCGCGGAAGCGAAAATCGCTGTAAGTTAAGTGTATCAGAAGTTAGAAAAATTTCAGAACATTTCACACATTTGGGTCTCGGCTTTAGAGGCGATTTGGGCGATTTTGAAGAGAAATTCAAGGGAAATCATCAGGTAATCAACTATGGACTTAAACTATGATTAGTATTGGTAATATTATGCAATTATATCATGAAAATGGAGGAATTTGGGGTGATTTATGGAGGATTTAGCCCTAGGCTTGAACTTTAGAAAATCAAGATTTTGAATGGGCAAATGGAGTCCGAATTTGGTAAAATTGATATGCTTAGACTCGTATTGAGATGAGGGTTCCGAATATGTGACTTTCGTGATTTTTCGATAAGCGTACCGAAAGTCGGGTTTTGACAACTTTAGGAATTTTGATGTAAATTGAGTTGTATTGATTGGGTGTAGTCCCATTGGCCTAATTTGTTGTATTTCTACTTGTATTGGATCAGATTCTACGCGTGCGGAGCTTGATTCTCGTGGCAAGGGCATTGCGGAATAGTCGTCGCGCCGTATTGAGGTGAGTAATAGATGTGGGTGATGACCAGCGGGTTCGAAACCCCGGTATACCACTTTGTGACGCTGTATAGCGGCGAGACACGCACACTCTCGAGAGTGCGGGGTCGATCATGAACTGGAGACTATATATTAGTCCGACCTGTTGATACTGTATTATTGGCTATTCTCGAGCCGTCGAACCTCCTTCTCGGATGGTTGCATATATATGTATATTGTGATAATGGCCACTCTTGAGCCGAGGAACCCCCTTCTTGGGCAGTTGAGTATACATGTGGGCCGTGAGCCAGTTATTGGATCCCGCGAGGATCGTTATCATTGTCTTATCATATAGACATGCTAGTTTACTACTAGTCCGCAACTATTTTTGTTATTATGCTAATTCCAATCTCTGGAACTTGATATTACTGTTTTCCAACCGAAAAATGATAAAAGAGTTTTCAAAAACTACTTTTGAGCCTGCGAGGCTGTATCTGCATATTAGCTGACTAGTAGTGGATCGGGCTGCGCGCCGCAGCGAGATATATGTTGGATCGGACTGCACGCCGCAGGAATATCTCTATGAGATGTGCTTGGGCTGTAGGAGCCCCTCCGAAGTCTGAACCCCCACAGTGAGCACGGGTACCCAAAAATTGGAGTCGGGCTACGCGCCGTAGCGGTCATATCATGCATTGCATTGCATTTAGCTACATCTGCTAGCTGTTATGCTATTTATTGGTATTTGTTGGTACAGGTACAGTGAAGATTGATTCTATGACAGGGTAGCTGATTATAGCTTTACATAGTGCTTTATTGCGGATTTCTTATCTGCGTTGTCTTACCCTTGTTTATTACCACCGAGTCTGGCAGTACTCATTTTACTCCCTGCACCTTGTGTGCAGATCCAGGTACCTCTCAGCAGTGATCCAGTAGCTGTGCGAGGCGACATCTGTGGGATATACGAGGTGGCTGCAGAGTCCGCAGGACCCGATATTCCTTCCTACTGTCTTTTGATTTTGTATTGACATTTCTTTCCGCACTTGGTATCTTGTAAACCTTTATACACTTATGTTCAGTAGAGGCTCATGACTCTTGACCCTTGGTCTATGGGAGTTGATGTAATATGGGACTTGGTTTCCCGTTTTCGTTATTGGTATCACTATTGCTTCGTGATTTAATATGCTTATATGGGCTAAAGAGAGCTTCTAGCTCCGTTATTGTTATCGATTGGTCAGGCTGGCTTAGCAATGTGCTGGGCGCCATCACGACCGGATTTGGGGTCGTGACACTTGGTCCATCCCCGATGTGAATAATATGCTATTAGTGTTGGAAATACACTGTATTTGATATATTTGTGGGCGGTAAGCCTTGTTTAGGGCCTTGTGCCGACCTGTAGCGTCCTTAGAGGATAACATTTATGTGATAGCTATATTTGCTTAACCACTGATCTCAGTCTTGGAAATTAAAATCACAGTATTGATACGCTAAGTCACCGGCTTTTGCAAATTTAATAATGTTAAAGTGTTTTTCATAAATTATGAATTGGAAACTGGAATTAAGAAAAATGAACTATTTTGTGACTTATCTGATTATTGTGGACTGAGGATGGATCGGGCTGCACGCCACAGCGTTTATTATGATATAAGGATCGAGCTGCACGCCGCAGCGGTGTTTGCGCTTGGGTTGTAGGATCCCCTCCGGAGTCTGTACACACCCCTAGTGAGCGTCGTCGACGTTAAATGGATCGGGCTACACGCCATAGCGGTTATGTGCATTGCATTGCATCTTTATCTGTTGAATTATTCTGTGGTAGCTGTATTGTACTGTTGATGCTAGTTCGTAGGAGGATCGGACTGTAGTTTAGCTTCATATTATGGTATTCTGTGGATTTCCTACTTTCAGCTGCTTATATATATTTATTACTCTCTGAGTACTTAGTACTCACCCCTACCCTGCACCTTTGTATGCAGATTCAGGTACACATGAGGGATAGACGAGCATTCCAACTTTAATCAGTATTTATCCGAGTTGCTGAGGTAGCTGCTGGCGTTCGCAGGACCTGGCTTCTCTTCTTATTCCGGTTTTCCTTTGTATATACATTATTCGGACTTGAGTATTTGGTTTAGATATTATTATCCGATCATGTTTAGAGGCTCTAGACTCGTGACCCTAGATCTTTTGGTGATTATTCAGTTTAGTTTTATTGTTGATAATAATATTCAGGTAATTGATTTGAGCTTCATGCTCGGGATGAGAGTGTAAATGGTCGGGCTTGCCTAGCGGTTGTGTTGGGCGCCATCACGAATGTCCATTCTATTCGTGACACGAGCCCCCCGGGCTCCCAACCAAACATGTACACAACATCAAAAATACATTACAAACTTGTTCGTGCGATCACATCGCCAATATAACATCGTTTTCATCAAATCAAGCCTCAAGTTCATGATTTTCATACTTTTGGTTTTCAAAACTTTCAAACTTGGAACTCAAGGTCCAAAACATATCAAATGACATCCGAATGTCACCAAACTTTGCAGAAAGCACATATATAATATTTAAGACTTGTACCGGGCGTCGGAACCAAAATACGAGCCCGATACCATGGTCATTTAATTCAATTTCCTTTAATAATTACAGCAAAAACAATTTCACAGAAAAATTTATAACTTGGGCTCTAGACCTCAGAATTTGACTCCGGACGCATGTCCAAGTCCCACATTTTCCTATGGACCTTCCGGGACCGTCCGATCTTGGGTCCGGGTCCGTTTACCAAAAATGTTGACCGAAGTAACTATATCAATATTAATATCAATTTTCTCCAAATTCTTCATAGAATTCATATTTTCTATCACAAAATCTCTCCGGCTACATGCCCGGATCATGCACGTAAATCGAGACAACATAGAATGAGGTTTTCAAGGCCTCGGAAGTATAGAACAAATGAGAAAAGCAGGTGATGACCCTTTTGGGTCGTCACATATTTAATATATAAATATACTTATTGTGATGCAATTTATATATATTTCTTAAAAAAATTCATAATATTATCTTTTAAGATTGGACTTACAACTTTTGAATGTCGAATAAGTTTTATAGCTATTAACATTAGTAAACTAAATAATGCTAACAAAAGCCTAAACCAATATTAAATCAATACTAATGCTAACAAAAGACATTCAATTCAATACTATGAACCGGAATATATTAAATATTTATATTTTGTTTTGCATATTTTAGATAAAAATGCATAACATATTTTTATTTTTTATTTATTAGCGGTTCGTCATGTGATTAACACTCTCTTATTAGTCTACTTATTTTATCATGACTTATTACTTTTAGATTTTGTTTATTTTTATTATAGTTTTTAATTAGCAATATTTATATCATATAATTTTATGTCTTTATTGTTGAATATTTTAGGATAATGCCATGACACTTCTCATATTTTGTATTTTTTTTTTGAAAAATACTTTGTATAGTTGTATCTTACTTGGATTAGAAATATTTTGAGCTCAATTTGTATATTTTATTTTATGGAGATTTTACCGGAAAAACCCGAAAATATCCAAAAACTTGAAAAAACACGAGAAAAATCGAGAGTGAAAAACCCAAGTTTATTGGTTTGGTTTGGTCTTTAGATTTAATAACCCGATACAACTGGTTTGGTTTGGTAATTGTAAAATCCGAACCAACCCGACCTATGTACACCCCTAGTTCCAGGTTAACTATGTTGTAACTCCTGCAAATTTTATGGGAGTTCAAGCATAATTATGTTGGAATTCCTACAAATTTTATGGGAGTTCCAGCTAGTATAATTGTCAAGTATAATATATTGGAGTTTGGAGCACTGGTGCTCCAGTCTCCCGCAAATTTTACAGAAGTTAGCATAGTATACCGTTCCAGCATAATATGCTGAAGTTCATACACAAATGCACAAGAACTCCCGTATATTATATTGGACAGGTCCCTCTTGCAACAAACTCATTGACTTGGTAAACGCTGGCTATTTTTCATTGACGGGTGTGAAAACTGGCTATACCATGATATTTAACCCAAAATAGTAGTAATTCATCTGCCATTTTGTACTAAGATGAAAGTAAGGCCAATTTTAACTATGACTAATAGTTTGTGGTCCAAGTTTCTAAATCAATTTATTTTGAAGAGGTTTTTTCCAAATGAGTATTTTGGTCAAAACTATTTGTGTCTCGCTAAGTAATTTTAAAAAGTTATTTTTTAGCAGCATTTAGTATATGATCAAACTTTTAATAAGTGATTGTAAGTGTATTTTTCTCAATAGTATTTTTCACAAAAGTGTTTTTGGGAGAAGTTATTTTTTTAGCTTCTCAAAAACTATTTATTCAAAAGTACTTTTTTCTATTTAAAAGTTTGGTTAAATACCTTAACTTTAAAAAATAAAAAAATCAACGAAAAAAAAGCACGCCAAAAAGTAGCTTGGCGAAAGAGGCTATAAATTTGTGCAAAAAATAATATGCATCACAAGCTAATTTTAGTGGGAGAAATTCAAAAATAGCCTGAATTACAAGTGGTTATTCAAAAATAGCCACAACTTCAAAAGTAATCGGAATTTAGCCACTTTTCATGTACAGATAAATCTGAACAAAAACGCTGTCCAAAATCCAAAAAATACTTCAGTAAAATATACTTGTACTAGATTTCCAACATAAGTATACTGGAACTCCAGTATATTATACTGGATTTCCACTATAAGTATAACATACTGAACTTCCAATATAATATATTAGATTTCCAGTATAATATACCGGTCCAGCATAATATGCGTGCTCCAATCTCCAGCATATTATGCTGGAACTTTTTGCGTGTTGGAGCTCCATCATAATATGCTAGAAGTTCATACACAAGTGCACGATATCCAATATATTATGCTGGAACTCTTCGTATTGTAGTAAAATAGTGGCTATTTTTTAATAACTTGCCAAATGCTGACTATTTTTGAATAATCGGTCCGAAAACGTGGCATTTGCATCTATACCTCTTTTTGGTTCACATTTTAACTTGTGCTCGCTTTGTAAAAAAATTACAAGCGTACCCGCTTTTTCGCGTAACTTTAGCATAAGGGACTAAAGTAGCAAAGACAATCACGCAAAACTTCAGCATTCTAGTAGACGGGCCTGAAGTACCAAGTATGCTGAAGTTTTTGTTTGTAATGGATGAACTTAAGCATAGTAGCTGAAGTTTTGTTTTCTATTTGCTGAAATTTTTATTTGTAATTGTTGAACTTTAGCATAGTAGCTGAAGGTTGTTCTCTATTTGCTGAAGTTTTTATTTATAATTGCACTAAATAAGCTGAAGTTTTTTGTCGTGGATTCATTACTTTTGTCATTAAGCTTTTTCAAAAACTCCAGCAGAAGATGCTGAAGTTATTTAGTTCATCTATAAAAAAAATCAGCACTAAATAAGTTGAAGTTTTTTTGTCCTGGATAAGCATTTTCAAAAACCTTCAGCAGAAGATGTTGAAGTTATTTAGTTCATTTATAAAAACTTCAGCACTAAAAACTGA
This sequence comes from Nicotiana noctiflora, assembly GCA_032618575.1. Classification (NCBI taxonomy): domain Eukaryota; kingdom Viridiplantae; phylum Streptophyta; class Magnoliopsida; order Solanales; family Solanaceae; genus Nicotiana; species Nicotiana noctiflora. The sequence goes on along the minus strand of JASVEL010011348.1, from coordinate 127,979 downwards.
AGTTTTTTTTGTCCTGGATTCATTAGTTGAATAGCCTAAATGACACTTGTGTCACTTTGTCATCCCAGTCCCCAAAGTTAATGAAGCTTCATCTAAACACCTCTACTTGTTCAAAAGTAATATTTTAAACCCCACTGACCGTGTGTGTCCCTCAATCGTCTCACTATATTATCCACGCCAGATAAATATTCCATGTCATTATTTTAATTCACTAAGACTAATTTTGGAAAAGAAATCACAAACACATTCATACCTTTCTCTCTCTATCAAGAACAACCATTTTTAATATTCAAGGAGATCAAGCCCTGTAAAATTTGGTTTGAGGGATTGGGAACATTCACCTGAGATGCAGGAAGCGATTGACATTGGTTTTGGGGGCTAATTATCCCTGTAACCCCTTCCCCGACCAAATGGTGCAGCTCTGAGCTTTGCCGGCGATCATGGTGATTTCTTGTCACATTGGTTGGATCTGCAACTGTGCAGAAATGATCTTTGGGATGTGTGGAGTCGTTTCCAATTGGTTGTAACTTCTCAATTGGCTCAGAAACGATGGAGTCATTTGGTCGAGCACTTGGAGAAGATGACTTGTTGATGATCATCGATTGCAAAATTGGCTCTATTGGTTGATACCCATGTAAAATTGATGGTTCCATTGTGTCATCATGAGGAAGCTTTTGGTACCTTTCTTTTGGATATTGATGACCTGTAGCCTTCTGCGCCATAACTGCTAGCTCGCCGAAGTTTTTCATTTGGTCGGAGCTGGTGATTTTGACGGTAGAAATGGCTGAAAATTGGACAGAAGGTGCGCCTTGGGATGGAGATGATGGAGAATAATCTCCACTTTGGATTAGATGGCTGGATTTTTCACTTTGAATGCTTCACTGTGTTAATCCCCCTTTATTTTTTCTTTTCTTTTTATTTTTTGGTATTTTAAATTAGAATCATCAACTTTTACTCGCTTCTTAAAGCATGTAGTCATGCATTTTATCCAACTCAGCAAGCAAATGCCACATAGGCTAGGTCAATGGCCAGATGGGTTTAAAATATTACTTTTGAACGAGTAGAGGTGTTTAGATGAAACTTCATTAATTTTGGGGACCGGGATGACAAAGTGACACAAGTATAAGTGTCATTTAGGCTATTCTGCCTAAAGGGTTTCCAAAAACTTCAGCAGAAAATGCTGAAGTTATTTAGTTCATTTGTAAAAACTTCAGCACTATATAAGCTGAAGTTTTTGAAAATATTTTCTAACATACTAGATAAATAAACAGATTGCAAAGAGTATTTAAATCATATATTTTGGAAAAAATAAACGTGAAAAGAACATAATTATCATTATATATTAACTTACGTACGTGGAAAATTATTCATAAATTATTGTCTACAAACTTACGTAATTATTTATAATTTATTTTTAAATAATCTGATAAATATATTTATAGAAATCATCTCACGAACTGAAGTTTCATAGCAACACCAAAAGAAAAAGAAGAAGAAGAAGGGGGGATGAAGCTGTTTAAAAGTGGGTACAAGTTAAAACGTTTTTAAAAAATGGGTATAAGTTAAATGGGGGCGGCCAAATAAGGTGCCTCGTGTAATTTTTCCTCCGAAAATTGACTAGCACATTCTATTTTTACAATTTTAGTCCTTCATTCCACGCAGGGAAGTCATAAAAAATCCATACCTCACAATAGACTATCCCAAATAACCTTTCGAACCTTTAATTAGTTTTGATCGATCCATGACATAATATAGGATATGTAGATGAGATAACAGTTAATCAAAAGAGTTGACTTGGTAATCATGTTATTGAGTATAGTTATTATTCATACAGCCTTTATTGTATAGTATACTTAGTTAGCGTTAACTTTGTTAGTGGCTTAGATAGCTTAGTTAGTAATTAGCTTGGTCAAATAGTCAACATGTATATATACACTTGTGCAGTTATTGAAATAAGTTGAGGGTTCTCATTTTATAGAAAATATATTCTTTCTATCTGCTCTTTCTATCCCTTCCCTTTGTTCCCTTCTCTCCCATCTTCTCATAACCTTCCAGAAGACTCCATGGCAGCTCTGTAGATCTGAGCTTGCACGTGTAGTTTGTTATGATATCGCCTCAATTCTGCCAATGGGAGAGGTGTGATAATAGATAATTGAGGTGTGAAAGCCTCAAAATTGGCGGTCTCTGGAAATCGCCTCAAAATTTCTGATAGTGTGGTGTGATAATATGGTCTCTGGAAATCGCGTCAAACCTGTATGATTCACCTCAATTCTGCCAATGGGAGAGGTGTGATAATATGTCGACCTCATGAATCCTTAATTCCCTTGCTAAGATAATTTCTGATAGTGTGGAATATGTAATTTACTCAGTCGAGATGTGGAGGGAATTAGTTATGACCAAACGAATGGGAAAAAATTGTATCAGATTCAGAAGGAGATTAATGACCTTACCCATGGTTCCTTAGACATTACTACATACCATAAACGAATGAAACGACTATGGGAAGAACTGAACACCTTGAGTGTTAAGTCTCAATGCAGTTGCAATTGCACATGTGGAGCAAAGAAAACCATGCATAAGGTAGAACATAATCGACGTCTTATCCAATTTTTGATGGGACTAAATGAGGTCTACACAATAGTGAGATGAAGCATTCTTATGATAAAGCCTCTGCCTTCTATGGCTCAAGCCCCGTCTCAGTTAATACAAGAAGAGAAACAAAGAAAATTCAAGCCTAATAGTAAGCTGAATGCAGATTCTACTTCACTACATGTGAATGCAAGTCCACAACATCAAAATCCATTTGGAGCCAGGAACTTCAAGATACATTATACAGCCAACAACAATAATAAGGGTCGCATATTCTATGATAATACTATAAAAGACCAGGACATACAAGGGAGAAGTACTACAATTTACATGGATACCCTTAAGGGAATTCTTACAACAATCAGAACCTCAATCGTGCCAATGTTAAGCCATACAATCAAGGGAATAACCAAAACTACAAGTTCAATAGAGAAAAAGGGTATGTGGCAAATGTACATGGGACTCCAACTGACATAATTTATGAGAGTGGAGATGAACAGGACCTACAAGATGAAAATCAAAATGTCAATCTAACAAAAGAACAATATGGGCAGATAATGAACTTGTTGCAGCACTTTCAGCTAGGACATACGGGAGGACCTTCCAGCAATAACAACATCACCACTAGTAGTGCAAACTTTGCATGTATTGTTGTCTGTACTTCTTTCATTGATTTTGACAAGCCTTCGTGCAAAAGCTTTTAATCAAGGCTAGTCTTTGGATCATAGAATCGGGAGCATCTAACCATATGACTTTTAACAAACATGCACTCACTAACATCACTAGATTACCCTATCCTCTATTGATAAGTCTACCATATGGTTATAGAGTAAGAGTTCTTGAATTTAGAGATATGGTACTCTCTTAAGAAATTGTCCTATATAGGATTCTTCATGTTCCATCATTCAAGTATAACTTGATTTCTGTTCACTCCCTTGCAGTACACCTTAGATGTCTTGTATTATTCAGTGATACATTTTGGCTATTGCAGGCCCTTTAGTGAAGATGTTTCAGGTAATTGGTAACAACAAAAAAGGTCTGTACTATCTCTGTCCAGGTGCTTGAGGGATAAAAAGACCACTTTACCTTCTGTTGTTTCAACTTCCTACTGCAATTTTATTCCTGCTCCAAATGTAAATAGCCATGAGTCTGTTAGTCATGCTCATTCATATCGCACTCCTCAATCTGTAAATACTTTCTTTTCAAATAATAAAAATGAGTTCCCATATGTGTTTAATAGACATGATGTAAGTTCTCTGTGGCACAATAGGCTTGGTCATGTTCCTTTTGTTAAGATGAAAGGAATATCCTCAATTCTTGTAGAGTTTGCACCAAGAAAACCCATTATTTACCTTATATGCCCTATGGCAAGACAAACCAAACTCTCATTTCCTCAAATAACCAATACTACCTCCAAGTTATTTAAACTAGTACACATAGATATATAGGGTCCTTACCATGTGACCACCCATGATAACTATAAATATTTTCTTACACTAGTGGATGACTTCGGTAGATCCACTTGGACACATTTATTAAGCTACAAAAGTAATCTCTTCAAGCTTTAAAAACCTTTGTGGCCATGATTGAAAATCAATTCAATGCATCCATAAAAATCATTAGATTTGATAATAGCTTGGAGTTTACCAACCATGAAGCCTCTTCATTTTACCAATCCAAAGAGATTATACATCAGAAAACATGTCCCTATAAACCACAACAGAATGGTGTAGTAGAGAGAAAACATAAATATCGTCTTGAGACTGCCACGATTCTCATGTTTCAGTCCAAACTCCCAACTAGATATTGGGGAAAGTGTATCCTGACAGCCACCTATTTGATTAATAGGCTGCCAACTACTTACATTAACAAAAAATGTCCCTTTGAGTTATTATACCAAAAGAAGCCCAATGATTCTCATTTGAGAAGCTTCAGTTGTCTCTTCTACCCCACTGTACCCAAACATATAGAGATAAATTTGAACCAAGAACTACTCCACATATCTTTGTAGGATATCCCTTTGGCACAAAAGGTTACAAGGCACTAAGCATGGCCACCAAGAGAATTCATATTTCTAGAGATGTGATCTTTCATGAAAATATTTTTCCATTCTCCTTAAGTTATAATAATACCTCCATCCCTGTTGTCCTTAAAATAGTCTCATTTCCCAACTATTTTGAGGACAACAGTCAAGTTTCCCCTATGAATATTGGATAAAGTCCTGACAGTGCCACATATCCAGACATAGAACACCACTCTAAATCATTCACCAATGATACACCCTCTTCAAACACCTTTGATTCCCCATCTTTGAATGATAACAATTCACATAATTTATCTACACATGAACAATCAGTAGCACCAGTTCTAAGGAAATCCAGTAGAACTCATCAGGCTCCTGTCTACTTAAAAGGATATGTATACCAATTACCTAGTAATACCACTCAACTGTCTACTACACATCATTGCAACCCTTCATTAAATGCCATGTTTTCTAATCATCATCACATCACACCTGATGCTCTGTTTTCTGAAAGATAGCACTTGATGCTAAGTGTCTGTCATGATAGTGAGCCATCTTCATATGAAGAGACAGCCCTCAATATTGCTTGGCAAGCAGCTATGAAACAAGAATTTGAGGCACTACATGCCAACTAATGATGAACCCAAAGTCCATCACTTACTTTTCAATTAAATTTTGTATTTCGAGACCTTGAAAATATTATTTAGAGTCACCTTGATTTGCGTGCACAATCCAGGCGCGAAGCCAAAAATCTTAAATATGAAAATCTATGAAAATGATAAATTTGGCTTCGGTCAATATTTTGGGTAAATGAATCCGGAGTCGTGATTTCACAATTTTGGAGGATCTGTAGAAAAATATGGGACTTAGGCGTAAGCCATGATCGAATTTCGAGGTCCCAAGCCCGAGAAATGAATTTTTAAAGAAAATTATTTTCGAAAATTATTTTCTAAATTATTTAAGGAAATTTGAAATAAAATTTGATTAGAACATGATGTATCGAGCCCGTAATTTGGTTCAGGCACTCGATACAGGTCTTATATATGATTTAAGATATTTCTGTAAAATTGGGTGAAAATGGATGTTGTTTGACGTGATTCAGACCTAAATTGCTAATGTTGATGTTTTATGAAATTTGGGAAAAATTCTTTGATTTTGAGGTTTAATTCGTTGTTATTTTTAGTTCGAACCTTGTGTTTTCACCAAGCACGCCCAGGGTCAATTTTTGGATTTTTGGTAAGAATGATTAGAAAGTTATAATTAGGCATTGCAATTGAATTGTTTAGCGTTTATTGATGTTATGCAGTCGATTATGTATAGATATAATTGATTCAAGCCAAATTCGAAAGAAAAGTGGTGTTTGTGGCTTGAGTTGGTTGTGGAAGTTCGAGGTAAGTGTTTGGTCTAACCTTAGATTGAGGGATTAGGAGCTGAGTCATATTTGCTATGTGGTAATTGTTGAATACGACGTATAGGCATGGTGAAGAATATTTATACATTGGTGTCAAACATGACCGTGTGTCCTATATTTTGATTTTCATGATTTCGTTGAATTATTCATGCCTTGGTGAAGATTTATAATTGTTGTATAAAGTTTATGAAAATAATTACGACCTATGAACATTGAGGAGCGTTGTATAACGAATTATGAAAATATAAGTGATAATTGAACTTTTAGAGCATTGGCTCGAGTTGTGAAATGAGTTGTGAAATGAGTTGTGAAGGCATAAGTGATAACTGAACATCTAGAGCATTGGCTCGAGTTGTCAAGTGAAAGTGAGAAAGAGAAGATATCATTATTTTGTCACCCTTGTCGGGATGTGGATATTATATATTGTGTTTTCCTTGCCGGGATTTAATTATTCACTTGTTTCTCCCTTGTCGGGATTCCTATTGCAAATTTCCTTTATTTCCTTGCCCTATTTTTTGTGATTATTGTTTGTGTGAGGAAGAGAGTTAAAGCACGAAGAGTGATGTTGTATCGCACGATGTACCATTATGTGCCTATTATATAGATTTCATGGTGAGGATGTGTGACGACCCAAAGGGTCATCACCTATTTTCCTCATCTGTTCCGTACTTTCGAGGCCTTGAAAACCCTATTTTTATATTGCCTTGATTTACGTAGGTAGTCTGGGCACGTAGACAAAATTCTTTTGTGTTATAATATGTGAATTCTATGAAAAATTTGAAGAATTTTGATATTAATATAGATATAGTTGACTTCGGTCAACATTTTTGGCAAACGGACCTGGACCTAAGATCGGACGGTCCCGGAAGGTCCATAGGAAAATATGGGACTCGGGCATGCGTCCGAAGTCGAATTTAGAGGCCTAGAGCCCAATATATGAATTTTTCTGTTAAATTGTTTCTCTGAAATTATTAAGGAAAATGGAAATGAAAATTGATTAAAAGACCATTGTATCAGGCTCGTATTTTGGTTCCAATGCCCGATACAAGTCTTATATATTATTTAAGTACTTCCTGCAAAGTTTGACGGAAATTGAACATCGTTTGACGTGTTTTGAACCATAAGTTCCAAATTTGAAAGTTTATGAAGTTTAAAGAAGAAATCATGATTTTAAGGCTTAATTCTATGAAAACGATGTTATATTGGTGATTTGATCGTGCGAGCAAGTTCGTGGTATGTTTTTGAGGTTGTGTGCATATTAGCTTTGGAGCCCGAGGGCTCGGGTGAAGATTTGATAGGCCGTGAGAGCAAATTTTGAAAAAAAGAACATAACTGGTATTTTCCCCCAGCTGATATCTTCGCAATTGCGAGATGTCCCAAAAATAACCTTGGTTCGCAAATGCGAACAAAACTTCGCAAAAGCGAAGTGGCCCAGAATTGGCCTTGGTTCGTAAATGCGAAAAAGCTTCGCAAGTGCGAAGTAGCTCATAAAAGCCTCATGTTCGCAAATGCGAGGCCGCTCTGTATTGGCCTAAGTTCGCAAATGCGAACAATTTCTTCGCAAATGCGATGTCCGCAGCCAGGACCTGTTACGTTCGTAATTGTGAACATATGTTCGCAATTCCCATATCCACAGCTGTGCAATTTTATACTAAAATGATTTTAAACCCCCTTTTCACCATTCTTTCAAAACCCAAAACCCCATAGGCGATTTTTCACGAGCAATATCAATCCAAATCACTTGTAATTCGATTTCCACTCAACCCTTTCAATTCCCAACATCATTAAACATGTTTTCCATGAGAAATAAAAGGTTTTTATGGTTGAAATTATTGTTTTTTGGTAGAACCAAGATTTTCATAAATTGGGAGTTGTACCTCGATTTGAGGTCCGATTTCGAAACAAATTATATAATCGAACTTGTGAGGGGATGGGTAATCAGATTTTGGTCCGAACCCCGAGTTTCGACCACATGGGACACGGGGCGTTTTGGGAAAATTTGAGTAAAACTTTGAGAAAATCATTTTTTTGCACCCAAACCAATTTTATTTATTAAAGTAATTGAACCAATTGTGATTCGATTCGAGCGAGTTGAAGGTTGAATTACGAGGTAAAGCGATAGTTGAAGGTTAATTAGACTTTGAGGCTTTGAGGTAAGTGTTTGATCTATCCTAGTTTGAGGGAATAGGATTGAGTGTAATAAATTGCTATTGCTATATGATCGAGTGCGGTGTATAGGCATGGTGACGAGCATCTGTACACCGGAGTCTAGCATGACCGTGAGTCGTTCGTTGATATATGTTTTAAGCTAATGTGGAATATTCCTAAGTCGTATTCTTGAGACCTTGCCGGGTTGTGAAAGTTGATTATTATTTCCCTTGCTGGGACTTTGTTATGTTGTTGTTGTTGTTGTTCCCTTGCCGGGATATTGTTATGATTGTTATTACTCCCTTGTCAGGATGGTACATGTTGCTTGTTTCATTCTTTTGCCTGTTGACCGTGACTATTATTTGGGTGAGGAAGAGTGATAATGCACGAAGGGTGATGCCGTGCCATTTTTACTTATGGTCGCACGAAGAATCATTCCGTGCCATCTTTACTATTTATGCACGAAGGAACATTCCATGCCGCTGTTACTTCAATTATGCACAAAGGATCATTCAGTGCCATGTTTATTATTTATGCACGAAGGAACATTCTGTGCTGTTATTGCTTAAACCATGCACGAAGGATCATGTCGTTCCATGGATGTGAGGATGAGAGTAAAAGCACGAAGGGTGAGGCTGTGCACTTTTATCTGCTTATTTGGTGAGGATGAGAGTAAAAGCACGAAGGGTGATGCCGTGCAACCATTTCAATTTCTTGCTTTACGATAACTGTTTTTGCTACACTATGTCTTTACCTTACTGATTTATTATGTGTTTCTGATTGTGCTCCCCCAGCATGTTCCCTCCTTTGTTAATTGTATTGCTCAATATCTCTATTATTTTGTAGTACATACATATATATAACTGCATAGGTCTATGTGAGTGCCTGGTCCTAGGCTTGTCACTACTTTGCTGGGATAGGCCAGGCACTTACCAGCACGTGGGGTCGGATTGTGCTGATACTACACTTCTGTGCATTTTTGCACAGGTTTTTAGCAGGAGCAGCAGCAGTAGTACACTAGCGGGATTATCGTACTTCCGAGACTGAGGTAGCTTGCATGCGTCCGCAGGCCCAAGGTCTCCTCTATTTGCTTTTATTATTGCTGTGGTCTCATTGTTCCAAGATAGACGGTTATTGTTTATTTCTTTCAGACCATTATGTGTAGTTATTCTTTAGTATTTGTGAGTTTGTAACTCCACATATTGGGTAAAGGATTTATGTCAATTATTTTACTCTATTATTCGATTTTTAATCGAAATACTTCCGCATTTAAAGTTATGAGTATTATTCCTGCTATTAAATATGAGAACAAAATGATAAACATGAAGATGTTGAGTGAATTAGCTTGCCTAGCTACCACGAGTAGGCACCATCACGATCCCGATGGTGGGGGAATCCGGGTCGTGACAAGTTGGTATCAGAGCTCTAGGTTACATAGGTCTCACAATTCACGAACAAGCTTAGTAGAGTCTGCTGGGTAGGTACGGAGACGTCTGTACTTGTCCTCCAGAGTCTATTGAGTTAAGAAAAGTCTCTCATTTGTTCCTTCTTATCGTGCGATTTGTTCCTCAAATACAGATTGAATTTCTACTCTGTCCTTTCGCAGATGGTGAGGACACGCGCTTCTTCATCCACTGATCAGCAGCCTGAGCCTCAGGCAGCGGTTCTAGAGGTGGAGCCTCATGTTGAAATTGGTGGGGAGGTTCCATTCCCAACAGCTCCAGTGGGCCAAGCTCAGGTCCCAGGAGAGGTCTTATTTACCCTGGATCTTGAGGAGGCTCTGGTTAGAATAGTGGATTTTATGGACAGTGTCTCCAGAGCAGGCTTACTACCAGTTACACCAGCCACTTCTCAGGCTGGAGGAGGGGTCCAGACTCCTGTTGCACGTACTCCGGAGCCAACAGCTCCCCAGGCTCAGGCAACAGTAGCTCAGCCAGTAGTGGCCACTCAGATAGGCACTACAGCTCAGACCGGAGATGGAGCGGCCATGACTTTTGATGCTCTATGGAGACTTGATCGGTTCTCCAAGCTTTTTACCACCACTTTCAGCGGTGCCCCATCAGAGGATCCCAGGACTTCTTATTCAGTTGCCATGAGATTCTCACGACTATGGGAATATTGGAATCCAACGGGGTTGATTTTTGCACATTCAGGCTTGCAGGCCAAGACTTGGTGGAGAGATTTCTGTTTGACTCGACCAGCAGGGTCCCCGACTTTAACATGGGACCAGTTTGCGGAGTTATTTTTGGAGAAGTTTCTCCCTGTTACCCAGCTGGAGGCACTTCGGAGGCAGTTCGAGCACCTCCAGTAGGGTTCTATGATTGTTACCTAGTATGAGATGAGGTTTGTTGATCTGGCACGTCATGCGATTGTGATAATCCCCTCAGATCGGGAGAGGGTCTGTAGGTTTGTAGATGGGCTAAATCAGCCGATCCGACTTCAGATGGCTATAGGAGTTGGGAGTGACATATCATTTTAGGAAGCGGCTAATGCAGCTCGTAGGGTTGAGATGGCTCTTGCTCGGGGAGGTAGTTATGCTTCAGACAAGTGGCCTCGTCATTCCAGCAGATTCAGTGGTGCCTTATATGGAGGCAGGGATTCTTGTAATAGAGGCTAGTCTTCTATGCCTTTTCAGTCAGCTCTCCAGGTTTCGCATGGTGGTTCAGGTGATCGTGGGTTTCATGAGCAGTATTCAGATCAGCCTCCCATCAGTGCTTAGCATCTTCAGAGTGTTCGTGGGGGCCATTCAGGTTGTCAGGGTCAGCAGTCCCAGCAACCAAAGTGTTGTTACGGTTGTGGTGACCCGGGTCATCTCGTCAGGTTTTTCCCTTGAGCAGCGGGCAACACTCAGCAACAGGATCCTCGCCCCATGATTCAGGCCCCAGCTGACCCACCGCCTGCCCAGCTAGCCAGCAGTGGGGGTAGGGATCGTAGAGGTGGAGGTCGAGACTATATAGGTGGAGACCTTCCCGCCAAAGGTAGAGTTCAACCAGTGGATGACCATCCCAGAGACATAGCTCAGAGGGGTTGTGCCGATCCCCGATTTTATGCTTTACCAACTAGGCCAGAGGCAAAGGTGTCAGATGCTGTGATTACACGTACCATTCTGGTTTGTGATAGAGATACTTCAGTATTATTTGACCCTAGGTCTACATATTTATATGTGTCTTCCTACTTTGCACCATGCCTGGCCGTGCCTAGCTATGCCCTGGACATTCTATCCTATGTGTCTATACCAGTGGGTGACTCTATTGTAGTCGACCGGGTGCATCGTTCGTGCATGGTTATATTCGAGGGTCTTGAGACCCATGTCGATTTATTGCTATTTGACATGGTGGACTTCGATGTCATATTGGGGATGGATTGGTTGTCCCCGTATCATGCTATCCTAGATTGTCATGCCAAGATAGTGATCTTGGACTTGCCAGAATCACCCCGACTAGAGTGGAGAGGGACCCTAGGCCACTCCCTTCGCAATGTTATTTCATATGTTAAGGCTCGACGCATGGTCGAGAAGGGATGTCTAGCTTATTTGGCATATGTTCATGACTTCAGTGCGGAGATTCCTTCTATTGATTCAGTTCCTATTGTACGAGATTATCCCGAGGTCTTCTCTTCAGACTTGCCAGGTATGCCACCCGACAGGGACATTGATTTCTGTATTGATCTGGCACCGGGCACTCAGCCCATCTCTATTCCACCATATCGCATGGCCCCGTCAGAGTTAAAGGAGTTAAAAGATCAGTTGCAAGACCTTCTAGAAAAAGGCTTTATTAGGACCAGTGTTTCTCCCTAGGGTGCACCGGTGTTATTTGTGAAGATAAAGGATGGCTCGATGAGGATGTGTATTGATTATCGGCAATTAAACAAAATGATGATAAAGAATAAGTATCCACTATCGAGGATTGATGATTTGTTTGACCAGCTCCAAGGAGCGAGGGAGTTCTCGAAAATAGACTTGAGGTCGAGCTACAATCAGCTGAAGATCAGGGCGGCTGACATTCCTAAGACAGCCTTTCGCACTCGGTATGGGCACTATGAATTCTTAGTCATGTCTTTCGGGTTGACCAATACTCCAGCAGCATTTATGGAGTTGATGAATCGAGTGTTCAGGCCTTATCTAGATCTGTTCGTGATAGTCTTTATAGATGATATCCTAGTATACTCCCGTAGCTAGTAAGAGCACGAGCAGCGCCTCAAAGTGGTTCTTCAGACTCTGAAGGATAATCAGCTATATGCCAAGTTTTCAAAATGCGAGTTCTGGTTAAGTTCAGTTGCATTTCTAGGTCATATCATATCAGTAGAGGGTATTCAGGTGGACCCATAGAAGATTGAGGCAGTCAAGAATTGGCCCGACCAGCTTCAGTGACCGAGATTCAGAGCTTCTTGGGGTTAGCAGGCTATTACCGTCGATTTGTAGAGGGGTTCTCTTCTATCGCAGCCCTGATGACCAGGTTGACCCAGAAGAGTGCCCAGTTCAAGTGGTCACATGAGTGTGAGGCGAGCTTTCAGAAGCTCAAGACAGCTTTGACTACGGCAGCAGTGTTGATTCTACCAACGGATTCAGGGACTTACACAGTTTACTATGATACATCCCGTACTGGCTTGGAGTGGTGTTGATGCAGGGTGGCAAGGTTATTTCTTATGCTCTGAGACAGTTGAAAAACCATGAGAAGAATTATCCGGTTCATGACCTTGAGCTGGCAGCAGTTGTTCATGCCTTAAAAGTTTGGAGGCATTATCTATATGGTGTGACATGTGAGGTATACACGGATCACAAAAGTCTTCAGTATTTATTCAAGCAAAAAGAGTTACATGTGCGACAGAGGAGATGGTTAGAGTTGCTGAAAGACTACGATGTTACTATCTTATATCACCTAGGTAAGGCCAATATGGTGGTCGATACATTAAGTAGGAAGTCTGCCAGCATGGGTAGTCTCGCTTATATTCCAGTCAGCCAGAGACCACTTGCTCTAGATGTCCAATCCTTGGCCAATCGGTTCGTGCGATTAGATATTTCTGAGCCTAACAGGGTGTTAGCTTGTGTGAGCACGTGATTTTTTGCCCTATAAGAGAAATACTCCCAAAGATTCAAAATAAAATAATTTTTAGTTTTCTTGCGATTGTTGTGAATTTTGTGTTATTTTCTTGTATTATTTGCATTTTTATCTGTGCATATTTATTTATTTAAATAATTAAAATAATAAAAAAATATATATATATACAGGCGTAATAAGAATTGGGGCCAAGATTATGTCTGAATTGTGGCCCAATGTTTTAGCCCAAAAGATCCGGTCCAGTTATTTAAATTGATAGAATCTCAGCCGTTCATTTCCTCAGATCCAACGGTTGAGATTATTAACGGATTTTTAATGGTTAATTAATATGAGGGACTTGATCTCAACTGTCCAATCCAGATGATCCTACGGAGGAGACCGGTGGCCTCATATGGGTCAATACGGCATCGTTTGATTAGGCCAAGCCCCAACCGTTGATCATCAGATATCCAACGGCTAGGATCATCTTGAGGGCTCCGAGCATATAAGGCTTTGGTCTCAGTAGAGACCAGCCATTATACACTCCACAAACCCTAGCCGCCACGACCCTTACGCACCACTCTTTCTTCTTTTTCTTCAACTCTCCAATAACACCCGCCGAAATGTTTCCCAAAAACAACCGCCAGGCATTAATCCGGGAGCCACTCCCCACCTATGTTTTCGTTGCCATTATGCTCTTTTTCTTCTTCTGTGTGTATATGTATTTATGTTTATATATATATATAATGAAGCGGGTCGACTGATCGTTGTCTCAATCCGGTTAGTCGATTTCAAATTTTTGTTCTTGTCCATATTTTGTTAGTATTTTTAGATCCGAAATTATTGTCTTTAGATCCTCCTGTTTGTTCGATTTTCTTAATTATTATTCGCATTTTTGTCCATACATGTTTACTTGTTAAAATACAAAAAAAAAAAATATATATATATATATATATATATATATATATATATATATATATATATATATATATATATATATATATATATATATATATATATATATATATATATATATATATATATATGTGTGTGTGTGTGTGTGTGTGTGTGTGTGTGTGTTTGCATTTTTGAATTTAGGATTTAATTAAGTAATTTTGGTTATCTTTGCATTTTTAGTCAAAATTGTACGGTTTGATGTTTTATTGTTTGTGAAAAATTACTACTTAGAGTTAATTAGTAATTGTGATAGTTTAATTTATTTTGTAATTAAAATTATGATTTTTAGTTTTAGTTCTTAAAATAAAACAAAAAAAAAAAAATAGATTTAAATGGAGTGGAAATCCGGATTGGGCCAGCTTGAAAAAGAAATACCAAGCCCAAAGACACATGCCCAGTAACCCAGCCCAAAACCCAGTCTCCTACCCGTAATAACCCGCCCCGACCCGGCCAAATGACCCGCCCGACCCGGTCTATCTCCTAACCTACCATTACCCCGTTAATCCTGGCCGTTAGATGTAATAATCCAACGGTTGAGATTAATTCCTACATTTCTAATATACCAAACACCCCCCAAGACCCCTCATCACACTCTCATTTGCCAAAACCCTAAAATTATTTTCCCCTTCTCTTTTCTCTTCATACTCCCGCCGCCGCCGCCTAGGCTTACCGGCGTCGCCGCCCGGCCACCTCATTTCCACCCCAAAATTTCACCATCTCATTCTCTTACTCTCCTCTTTCCAAATATCCAAACCAAAACCTCCAAATCCCCCTCAAAGTCTATGAATTTTAGATCTAAGAACCCTAGCCGTCACACCCAAATGATCATTTCCTTCCCGCCGTTCACCCTCCAGCCACCGTGAACCACCCTGGGCCGCCGCTGCTCATGCTGCCACCAAGCAGTAGCACCAAACAAACCACCGTGAACCACCCTGGGCCGCCGCTGCTCACGCTGCCACCAAGCAGTCGCGCCAAACGAACCACCGTGAACCACCCTAGGCCGCCGCTGCTCACGCTGCCACCAAGCAGTCGCGCCAAACGAACCACCAGCCGCCACCATGCCGCGTGCGTCTTTCACTTTCTTCTTTACCGTAAGCTCTTCCTCCATTCTTCTTGTTGTTGTTTTGTACATCTCTATACGTTAGCAGATTGGTAATTTTTTTTTTTTTTTGCTTACATATGTTAGATCTATATGTTAGCAGATTTGAATTGGGTCTTTAACCAATTTATTTATTATACATATATTTCTGTTTTTCCATTCCTTCGTCCAAAATGGAACTGCTCCAATTTTCCTCTTCCGACGCAGCATTTGACACAGCATCTTCTCTTTTCAAAACCTTGAATCTTTCAATCAAACAATGAAAAGAAGGAATTTTGCAATGAAGTATGTGGCATAGGAAAATTCTCCTCGTAAAGTGATATTGTACACTTCCCTAAAATAATTATAGGAATTTCCAATTACAAAATTCCTGAATAATTTACTACCAATACCCGATACTTTTTTTCAATATAATATGTACTACAATTTATATATATATATATATATATATATATATATATATATATATATATATATATATATATATATATATATATATATATATATATATATATTTGGATTTATATATGTTTATTTTCGGATTTAGATGGTATATATTTGATTTCTTTTTACTGGTTGTTCATCATGTTATTTCTTCATATTTGTGCTTTAGTCATTTGTTTTGTTTAAATTTTAATGTAGAAATGATTTTAGTTGATATTGAATCTCATGTTGTTTTTTATTATAACATTGTTAGATTTAATTTGAAGTTCGATTCATTATTAAGTTGTAGTATTTTTGAATTTGTCTTATTGTTGTGTTAAAATTTAGATCTAAGTTATAAATTTTTGGTTTAATCTTGTTAAGATGAACTTGAATTTAGTGATTAAAGTTTGCTTATCTGTTGTTGTAATTTTTGTTGAATCTGGAAGAGTAATTGTTCATGTTCAAAATAATTTTAGATTTGATCTTGTTGTTCTTAGTTGTTCATCATGTTGTTAGAATTGTTGTTAAAATTGTTTAAGAATTGTTTAAGTTTGCTATATTTTGGTTGTTTGATTTAGATGAATTGGTTATAGCTGACAAGGTTAGAATAGTAATTTTTAATAATTACGGGAGTAATTTGGGGAGTAATTTGAGGAGTGATTTAGGGAAGGTGGGACCCTCAATTACTACAAGACAAATAGTAGGTTTGAAAATTAGGGGGACAATGTCAGGTGGGTGGGGACATCAATTATTAAAGTTAAAGAGAGTGGGGACAGTAGGACCCACGTTTGACTACTTTTCTGATTGGCAATTAGTAATAGTGTATAATAATAATTATGTAGCAGCCTTACACTGATGTATATATAATAGAAGTCTGGTAATAAAAAGTGGAGAACAGAGACAGATACAAAAAAAGAAAACAGAGAGATAAAAAAGAAAGAGTAGAACATACGCACTTGGGAGGTTTTTAATACTAAAAACAGTGAGAATTTGAAAATTAAGAGCTGTTTTAGTTGCCTGTTTTGGTGTTGATTTTTGTTACTACTGGAAAGTTTTAAGTAGTCTTAGAAAGTCTGTTACTGGGAATTGCTGGCTGTTACTGTTGCACTGCTGGAATTACTGCTTATACTAATTATTTTCCTCTCCTCTTGTTGTTCAGGTACACTCCTTGAAAAGCACTTACTGTTTAATTTCAGTATAAGGTGTAATATGATTTTGAAGTTGATTGGGATAAAACTTATGTCTTTGTTTTTTTTACATTTTAAGTTTTGTATCAATAATATCTCGGAACAATAATTCGAGTTGAAATTGTAGTATGATTTGGATTGTGTGAATTTTCTCATAACTATTAGATTTTTTTTATGTTAATAATTCACTTCAATATTGTTATTAATTAGTATAAGTATATGCATGTTTCATTATCCAAGTTTTTGAGTAATTAAAAAGAAATAAGTCATCTCTTTAGTTAAATAAAAAACTAGTTAGTTTAGTAGCTAATGTTTTAATATTGTTTTTAATAAACCAAAAATTGCAAATATGTAGCTAGCTTAATAAAATATGATTTTTATTTATTTGGCGTAAAATTTAGGCATTTAGGTTCGATTTGAATAAATAATACTATTTTTTTTTCTTTAAATAAGTATTAGTAATTAAGGAAAATTATTGTTCCTTTAAATATTTCTAAATAGTAAATTTTACCTTTTAAGTCAATTAAAATATGTGTTTAAATTAGTTGTAAAATAATTGGTTTAATTTGTATAAGTATTAATTGTCGATTTTGTATTTTTCTTTTATTTAGATTTTAGCCATGTCTACTTCCGTTAAACAGTTATTTTAATATAGCAAACAATATCACGATTTGAGTATGTATTTTATCTTTTATTGTACAAAAAAAAAATATAATAAGTTAATAAATCAAATTGTAGTATTTTGAGTTTGTTAAAAATGTTTGTTTATTTATTTTTCTGTTTCATGAATATTTTCCATAAATTAATTTGATGTATTGCATACTTTTAGTCTCTTAATTAATTAGGAATTTTCTCTTTTAATTTGGGGATAACTAAATAGAAAAAATGTAGTCACTTTAGGATTACCCTTTTAAAAAAAAAAAATGTTACGAGCCTAGCTAAATAGAAGAAATAAAATCACGGGGCCCCTCAATAACAATGTTCACTTTTTCTTAAAAATAACCAAACGCGGTAATTGATTTAAAATCGCATTATAGTATTGAACATGCATAAAATCAGATATTTTTAGCCATTTACAATAATTGAAGCGACCGTGCTAGAACCACGGGATCCGGGGGTGCCTAACACCTTCCCTCGGGTCAACAGAATTCCTTACTTAGAATTTCTGGTTCGCAGACTTTATTTGGAAAGTCAAAAATTTCCTCGATTCGGGATTTAAATAAATCGGTGACTTGGAACACCATAATATATTCCAAGTGGCGACTCTGAAATAAATAGAATAATCCCGTTTCGAATATTGTCACTTGAATTGGAAAAACTCCCCTTGCGCTCCTACCCCCCGGGGAAGGGCGCGCCAAAAGGAGGTGTGACAGCTCTGGCGACTCTGCTGGGGAATAAAACTCAGGACTACCGGTTCGGGGTTTAAGAATTCGAGCTTTGAATAATTATTTTATTTGGCTTATTTATTATCTGATTTTATTACATGTTTATATTTTATATGCTAAATGTTGCTTTACCGCTTTGATATTTCGTGAACTGTATATAAATTGTGCCGACACCCATTTTTTCTCTTTTCGGAGTCTTCTGAAATACAATACCGGGCATTTGCTGGACATAGCCCGTTTTTCTCAAAGATAGTTGTGGTGCTTGGCACCCGGTGAAGGATTTTGTAGTCACACATGTTTAGGCGGAGAGTTTTGTCAATTAAGCCGGAAAGCCATGCTACCGGTGCACCGACACTCTTCGGCTCGAGTTGTCCGCTCGAGTTAAAGCCGGTCTAGACACTTTTCCAACAGGATGATGACTTAGAATAACAAGACCTTATGCCGGATCCCCGATAGGAACGTTTATTTGCATCATGTGCATATTTGACTTAGGAGGCTCAACACAGGGGTTGGGCCTGTCTAGGACAGGTGTACCCGAAACAAAAAGACCAACTTGTTGCATCTTTTTGTGTGCATTTATTTGTTTCGATCTTACATGCCGACCGGTTTGTTAAAAAGAGGAAGAAGTGGAAAACGTCAGGGTATATAGTTAAAATAATTTTATGAAAATAGTTAGTTCTTTGAAATTAAATTCTGAAAAAATGTAAAAAAAAAAAAAAAGAAAAAAAAATTTTCCAAACTAAATTTTCTTAATTTTACGAAAATAGTTAGTTCTTTAAAAATAAATTCTGAAAAATGCAAAAAAAAAATTTTTTTTTTAATTTTACAAAAATAGTTTGGTTTCTTTGAAAATAAATTTCCAAATAAATTTTCCTAGTTCCTGTGAAAAATAATTTGTTTTAGAATTGCTGTTTAAAAATAGTTTGTTTTCTTTTCTTAAAATGATTTAGTGCTTTATTTTCGAACTACGCAAGTTTGATTCTCACCAAAAATGAGATACGTAGGCAACGCATATCGGGCTCAACTAATACTGATTTTTTTAAAAAATTTTTTTAGGGAAAACAATAATAAAAATATTAGAATTAGGATTTTTGTTCTTAGTCGAGAGTTAGGAAATTTTGCAAAAATAGCCAAACGCCTCAAAAGGGCGCCGGAGGACTAATTTCGCAAAACGGAATATAGACATCACACTGGTATCCTGTTATACAGCCTTCAAATCTTCTTCAAGTGCTGAAAGGCCGTATTAACAAGATTCGTTTTTTTATATATAATAAAAAAAAAAATTTGAAAAAAAAAAAAATCTTAAATCCATTTTTTATCTTTTCTAGGATCAGCATGACTTCCTCGCAACGAATCGGCCAGAAAAGGGTGAGAGACGAAATGCCACCTATGTTCATGGTCCAGGACAAAACCCCGGATCGGCTCCGTAAATGGTGGACTAGTTTTTCAGCTTGGGAAAGAAATCAAGTTCACAAGCACCTCAAATTTCTTCCGGACATCATGATGATAAAACCGGATAAAAATGTGATCAGAGCTTTAGTGAGTTTTAGGGACTCAACAAGCAATGTGTTCAAATTCCGGGATTGTGAAATGACACCCACTTTGGAAGAATTGGGCGGACTCACGGGGCTCGGAAGAGATTTGCACAAGATGAGGCCTGCAGCTCCTAGGCAGATGAGTGTGAATAACTTCTTGAAAAAGTTATGTCTCCGGCGGGTTCCCCTCGGTTGTCTGGAGAACGGTTGGGTGCCACTAGATTATCTCTACGACAGATTTGGTGATAAGGAAGGGTTTGGGAAATTCTCAAACGTCGAATTTGTTAACCAGCTAAATTATGACGCCTGGGGAGATTTAAGAATCTATGCTTTCATGATCGCTTTTTGGGAACCATGGTTTTTCCCGAACGTGGTGGACGCATCAGAATCCGTTTAGCTGCGGTGGTCTCATATCTACAGAGTAACGAGGAACACACTGTTCTTCCGATGATACTAGGAGACATCTTCCGGGCCTTAACTCGGTGCCAAGAAGGACAAGACTATTTTGAGGGTTGCAATATTTTATTACAAATGTGGTTTATAGAGCATCTCTACCATCACCCAATTGTGATAAACTTCAAAGCGGATTGGCTGAATTATATTCGCTGTCATACAAACAGAGCCGCCCGTTGTAACCTTCCAGAAGACTTGAGGACTTGGCAAGAACTCCTCAACTCTTTGAGAGCCGATCAACTTACCTGGAATTATTATTGGTTCCCTTCCGCCAAAATCATGCATATGTCGACATACCGCCCATTCTACATATTAATGGGTTTCAGGGGTTTCCAACCATATGCCCCGCTACGTGTCATGCGACAGTTGGGAAGAGAACAGAAAAAGGCCCCAATTGAGGATATGCAATCATTTGTATGGGAATTTGTGACAGAAGAGACCCCGAGGGAGACTTATGCACAGAAGGTGTGGTTCGGTAGTCGACTCTCCGACATCAACGAAATGGTTGCCGATCGGGAACGGGGAGAAGTGAGTCTCGCTTATCTTGAATGGTTCCACAACCAACCAATA
Source organism: Nicotiana noctiflora (assembly GCA_032618575.1). Classification (NCBI taxonomy): domain Eukaryota; kingdom Viridiplantae; phylum Streptophyta; class Magnoliopsida; order Solanales; family Solanaceae; genus Nicotiana; species Nicotiana noctiflora. The sequence continues at coordinate 107,160 of JASVEL010011348.1, read as the reverse complement.
CCGGAGCAAAGGTCAGAAAGGTCAGTGAAGTATGCCGTCGATTGGGAGAGAGAAATAGAAGCCAGAGTTAGAGAGGTTGAGCATGAGACAACACAAAATTTCCAATCTTGCATCAACACTTTAAAAGAAGACAAAGGAATCCTGGAAGCGACCATGGACATACAACAGGCTGACTTCGATCGGGAAAGGGCCGGTTGGGAGGAGGAAAGAGAAGCACTCCAAACTCAAATTCAAGAGATGCAATTGGCCGCAGAAAGGTCAAGGAGGAGTCGGAGTGATCAGATGCCGATAAACGATTTGGAAAGGAAAGCCTTTGAACACCAAGAAGACTTGGAGAAGGCAAAAGCGGCTTTGGTTGCGGTCCGAACAAAATGGAAGAGAGCGGCCCACCAAGAAGCACTCCGTCTACAACAAGTAGAGAAAGACTATGATGCGATCATCGTTGATTTGAGAAAAGCAAATGCCACTCTTAAAAAGCGAACTCTCAGGCAAGTCCAGGATGCTAAAGCAGATAGAGACCGTTGTCACAACTTGATGGCACGGATAGAAAGACAAATAGATAGGCTCTTGGACCATGTCTCCGGCAACTCTCAAGTATTAGGGGCAAAGAACAGGCACATAGGGCAGTTGCTCAGAGAAAAGGACATAATCAGAACCAGGATCAATGAGATCGGGCACTACATTACTATGAGGTGTTTGAACTGCGAACGAGTACCTCGGCCTGCCCTCTTTTCTTCAATCATGGAATGTGTCCACCAAGTCATGGCAGAATTGGAAAGTATACAGAAAGATCTCACCCCAAGAACTGCAGCAAGGCCAAACAACGCCCCCCGGGCGCAAAGATTCGAGGCTTTGGAACATGCTTAGGAGAGTCTTTTGTTTTAGAGTCTGTTTGTCCTTTTACAAGTTTTTCTCCATTGTTGTATTTTGCAAGTGTTTCAAGTTTTAAGTTTGTTGAAATAAAATTCATGAACACTTCATCTTATGTCTATTGTTTCCGAACTACGCCCGGTCTGATTCATGCGGGGACATGATACGTAGGCAATCCACATAAGATTCGACCATCACTAATAAATAAATAAATAAAACTAAAAATGAAAAAAAAGGGGGGGGGGGAAAGAAGTTAAGAGAAAAAGAAGATCGATGAGGGATGAAAGCGAAATGCAAACCGGAATGACGCATCGCAAACGAATACATGTAGCAACATTATCACCTGTATAAGTGCATCACACCCAACGTGAGATTACTTATCTGTTATGTTGTTTCAGACTAACCGTTTGTTTGCTGAAATCCAGGTTTTAGTAAAAGTGGTTGACTTTGCGGTAATCCGGCACCACATTCGTACTTCACAAGGTCCAAAGGAAAAGTTCGGCAGCCTGAGAGTACTCATTCCTATTTCACTAGATCAAAAAAGGGTGCCGACATGTCTACAGAAATGCCTTTAGCAACCATTCCCATTTCAGAGGAAAGCTCATTGACAACCATCCCGGCTACTGAGTCGGCAACTTTAGAGGAGAATAGAATGTTGCGTTGCCGCATGCTCGAGATGTTGGACGGTTGGAACAACGGGAAAGAGCCCCCGAGTCTGGTCCCTGGGTTCCCTGAAATTCTTCTCAGGTCAAGCGGTATTTCAAATACCCCCATCAATTACCCGCCTACTCTGTTCGGGTATTCCAATGCTACAAACCTCTCCGAATCACCCTCCACATCCCATCCTCGGGTAGCACCACATGATACATCTGCAAGAACGTCAGTTGAGTTGCCAGTTCCAATCACAACGCACCCCACCGCACATGCTCCTTTCTTCGACTCCTCATCCTTTACATTCCCAGCACCACTGCTTACACGGGACCATACCCAGGTTGCAGCCAATACATATTCTCAACCGCCTCGATATGAGTTTCTACCGAGCCAAAATCCAAAGACCCCCGAGCAGGATGAGATGGCAAAAAGAATGAGGAGTTTGGAACAAAGCTTGAAGAACATGCAAGGTCTGAGTGGACAGAAGAGTGTATCTTACGCCGATCTGTGCATGTTCCCGCTGCCATCAGGTCTTAAGACACCAAAGTTCGAAAAGTACGACGGACATGGCGACCCCATTGCTCATTTGAAGAAATACTGCAATCAATTGAGGGGTGCCGGTGGCAGGGAAGAATTGTTGATGGCGTACTTCGGAGAAAGTTTGGTCGGAATAGCATCCGAATGGTATATGGATCAAGACATATCTCGATGGCACATCTGGGATGATCTGGCCAGAGATTTTGTAAAACAATTCCAATACAACATCGATATTGCGCCGGACAGGAATTCTCTATCGAACTTAAAAAGAAGCCCTCAGAAAGCTTCAGAGAATATGCCATCAAGTGGCGAGAGCAAGCGTCCAGGGTGAAACCCCCCATGGACGAAATTGAAATGCTTACGACTTTTCTCCAAGCTCAAGAGCCCGATTACATTCAAAATATGATGTCGGCGATGGGAAAACCTTTCGCCGAAGCTATCAAGATCGGAGAAATGGTAGAAAATGGCTTGAAAACAGGGCGAATTTTGAGCCAAGCGGCCATTCGGGCAACTTCCCAAGCCATTCAAGGCGGGTCTGGAGGGATGCCCCGAAGCAAGAAGAAAGAAGAATCTGCTATGGCAGCGGTAGAAGACAGGAGATATCGAACCTCAAGGCAGGTATTCTCCGACAGGGTCCCCCAACATTATTATCCACATCACGGCATGGCTTATGCTCCTCCGCCTCCACCCTATGCGGTCATGAACATTCAACCTCAGGCACGGCCACAGCCACCAGCCAACAGGAATCCACCTCCATTCCAGAGAAACCAACCTCCTTACCCAAACCAGTATAATCCACGGCCAAATAACGCTCGCCACCGTGAGCCGCCCAAAATGAGCTTTACACCGATTGGGGAGCCGTATTCCACTCTTTTCCCAAAACTCAGGCAAGAAAACCTATTGCAGCCTGTTCCGCAGAACAGGCAGAATCCAGACTCTCCTGCCTACCAGAGGGGATATACTGTGCGTATCATTCAGGTGTTGAAGGACACAGTACTGACAATTGTTGGACGTTAAAGAAGGCAGTGCAAGAATTGATCAATCAGGGGAGGATCGTCTTCGCAGATGAAGACATCCCAAATGTGACAAACAACCCATTACCAGCCCACAACAACGGACCGGTGATTGGGATGATTTGTGACGACAAAGAATTTGACCCAGCTTTGAAAGCGATAATCGCCATCGCCAACGTAGAGAAGCGTCCTGAGGCTACCCCGAAACAAGAGAAAATGGGGAAAAAGGTTGAAGCTCTTGAGACCAAATCTGAAAAGACGATTGAATTGAAAGCATCGTCTCAGAAGGGCGGAGTCCTTTACCTCCCACAAGGTAGAGTGGAAAAACCATTGTCCATAGGTGCCCCCAAGAAGTTCCATTTAAAGAGAGAAACATCAATGTATGTACCAAAGGGAACTTATGTGGCCCGAAAACCAGGATGAACCTGTGGTTATTGCACGCGTGCAACAAAAACCAATGACAGATCCATCCGCAGTACCCCGGAGCTACCAACGAACACTTGTTACGCGCAAAGGGAAAGAGATTGTGGGAAATTCATCCGAGAGTGTCCTAGGACAGAAGTACTTGAACACATAGGAGGTAAATAACGCCACACAAAGGCGTTTCCCGTCAAAGAAACCTGTAAGTGCTGAAGAGGCAGAGGTCTTTTTTCAAAAGATGCAAATGCCTGATTATGAGGTGATAGACCAACTGCGTAAATGCCCAGAGCAGGTGTCGATGTTGTCCCTTCTAATGAAGTCTACTGAACATCAAAAGGTTTTGCTAAAAGCTTTGAATGAGGCATACGTGCCTATTGAGACTTCATCCGAACAACTTGAAAGAATGACAGAAAGATTCTTCGCGATCAATCAGATTTCCTTCAGTAAAGCTGATTTGCCTTTGGAGGGTGCCGCCCACAACAAAGCTTTGCATTTGACCGTCAAAAGCGAAGGCTACTATATGAAGAGGGTCATGGTTGATGGGGGTTCGGGGGTAGACATATGCCCGCTTTCCACTTTAGGCCGCATAGGGATCGGAGCTGAAAGGATTCGGCCTAACAATATATGTGTGCGACCTTTTGACGGTGTAAAAAGAGATACTGTCGGAGAGATTGATGTAATTATGACCATCGGCCCGGTGGACTTCGAAGTGACATTCCAAGTCTTGGATATGGACACTTCTTACAATTTTCTTCTAGGGAGACCATGGATTCATGCGGCCGGAGCTGTGCCCTCTACCCTCCATCAGATGTTAAAATTTGAGCACAAGGGACAAGAGATCGTGGTCCACGGGGAAGACGAGCAATCAATTTATCGAGATCCATCCATCCCCTGCTTGGAAGCGGAAGTGGGAAGCGAACACATAGTCTATCAAGCCTTCGAGATTGTGTTGGCAGATCAACACGAAGAAGGGGACCCTCTCCCCCAACCTTTTTTGTCTAATGCCTCCATCATGGTGGCGAAAGAAATGACTAAACATGACTTCCAGCCAGGAAAAGGTTTGGGAAAGTCCCTACAAGGAGTGCCGAAGCTGATAACTTTACCCGTAGCTGAAAAGTTCTTCGGAGTAGGCTTTCGCCCAACCCCCGAAGATGAGAGATGGGCCAACAAGAGAAAGGAGAAAGGATGGGTTCTGCCGCAACCATTGCCACATCTGTACCAAACTTTTGTCCGACCAAGGTACATGTGAAGAAGAAGAAGACGAGGTCTTCACATCGGAGGAAATTGAAGAAATATGTGGGGCCATGAGGCAAATGCTCTATGATGTTAATATGGTTCAATTGGGAGAAGGAACAAGCACCGCTGAGGTGCTGTATGTGGGCCCTGAAGCTAAATTGAAAAATTGGAAAGCCACACCTTTCCCAATCAGGCGGGAGTTCTGGTAGATTTGTCCTGTCATTTTTCTTCATCACAAGTTACTTCAGGACGTAGCTTGGATGTTTTTCTTTGTTTTCTTGTATTTTGGTTTCCCCAATGTAATTTTGTTTGTTTTCAGAAAATTCCAAGAAAATAAAATAAATATTTCCTTATTTTGCACTCTTTCTAATTTTGTTATTTATTCTTCCTTTTCAGGTCCTAATAATGCGGCTTTAAATAACATGACATGCTTGCGGAACTCATGCTCAAATCCGAACACGCCACCTAATCCGGAAATAATGAACCAAGAACCGGAATACGATGAAGACGAGGCTTTTAGGGAAATAAATCGAGAATTGGAACATTTCGAGAATAAACCTAAGCCAAACTTGAACGATACCGAACCGGTTAATTTGGGAACTGCTGAAGAGGTCCGAGAGACCAAGATAAGCATCCACACAGATGAGAAAACACGAGATGCTATAATCCAACTCTTGTTTGAATTTAAAGACGTGTTTGCTTGGTCTTACGACGACATGCCAGGATTAGGAGCTGACCTAGTGGTGCACAAACTACCAATCTACCCCGACTGTCGCCCAGTGCAACAGAAGCAAAGAAAGTTCAAGACTGACATCAGTGATAAAATCAAAGAAGAAATCACTAAGCAGTTGAAAACCGGGGTAATTCGAGTGGTACAATACACCACGTGGTTGGCTAATGTTGTGCCCGTGCCAAAGAAGGACGGAAAAACTCGAGTGTGTGTTGACTACCGAGATTTGAATAAAGCGAGTCCTAAAGATAACTTTCCTTTACCGAACATCCACATCCTTGTTGATAATTGTGCCAAACATGAGATACAGTTCGTTTGTGGATTGTTATGCGGGATATCATCAAGTATTGATGGATGAAGAGGACGCCGAGAAGACTGCTTTTACCACACCTTGGGGAACTTACTGTTACCGAGTCATGCCATTCGGCTTAAAAAATGCGGGAGCAACATACATGAGAGCTATGACTGCCATTTTCCACGACATGATGCATCAGGAAATAGAGGTGTACTGTAATGACCCGACCGGTCGTTTTAGAAAATTACGCCCCTATCCCTAATTTAACTGTTCCCCTAAGTTCATTTCTGCTATTGTGGGTTGCCGGGAGAGTCGGTTCCGAAAATTTGAGCATTTTGGGACACTTAGTCCCTAAATAAGAGCTTTGAAACTAGAAAATGGTCCGTAGCTGGAACGGTGTTAAGACGATCTCGGAACGGAAATCCGATGGTTCCATTAGCTTCGTTAGGTGATTTCGGGGTTAGGAGCGTGTTCGGAATGTATTTTGGAGGTCCGTAGCTCAATTAGGCTTGAAATGCCGAAGGTTGAAATTTTGGCGAATCCGATCGATAGGTGAGATTTTGATCCGGGGTCGGAATGGAATTCCGACAATTTCTGTAGCTTCGTTATGTGATTTTGGATATGTCCGCAAATTTTCAGGTCATTCGGACGTCGTTTGGACGGGTTTTTGATCGAATGTGCAATTCGGAAAGTTTTAAGAAATTTAGGCTTGAATTCGATGCGAATTATGGGTTTTGATGTTGTTAGACGTGTTTTGAGGATTGGAGCAAGTTCGAATGAGGTATTAAGATGTGTTGGTATGTTTGGATGAGGTCCCGGGGCCTCGGGGTGTTTTCGGATGGTTAAACGGGATAAAATTGTGGAAAATTGCAGGTTGGGATCCTGCTTCTGTTGTTTCCGCTCCTGCGGAATTTTGGACGCAGGAGCGTGTCCGCAGAAGCGGACGAGATGCGCAGGAGCGGGTGGTTACGCAGAAGCGGAAGCCTTTCCGCTGAAGCGGGGTCGCTGGTGCGAGCCAGTGATCGCAGAAGCGGACGAGAGAAATTGGGCATGGTCCGCAGAAGCGGACATTTTTCCGTTTGGGCGAGACCGCAGAAGCGGTCAGTGATGCGCAGAGGCGGATGTGTCCGCAGAAGCGGAAGCTTCTTCGCAGAAGCGGGTCCGCTTAAGCGGCCCTTTGTTCGCAGAAGCGGAAATGGCCGGCCAGGCCTGGAACCGCTGAAGCGACCCTTTAGTCACGGATACGGGAGCGTAGAAGCGGAAAATGTTCCGCAGAAGCGAAAATCGCTGTAAGTAAGTGTATCAGAAGTTAGAAAATTTCAGAAACATTTTAACATTTGGGGGTCTCGGCTTAAGGGCGATTTTGGGCGATTTTGAGGAGGAAATCAAGGGAAATCATCAGGTAATCAACTATGAACTCATATTATGATTAGTATTGATAATATCATGCAATTATATCATGAAAATGGAGGAATTTGGGGTAATTATGGAGGGTTTAGCCCTAGTCTTGGACTTTAGAAAATCAAGGTTTTGAATGGGCAAATGGAGTCCGATTTTGGAAAAATTGATATGCTTAGACTCGTATTGAAATGAGGGTTCCGAATATGTGACTTTCGTGATTTTTCGATAAGCGTACCGAAAGTCGGGTTTTGGCAACTTGTGGGTTTTGGTGAATTTTGAGTTAATTTGATTGGGTAATGCCCAATTGGCCTATTTTGACGTGATTCTATTGATTTTATCAGATTCTACACTTGTGGAGGCCGACATTCGTGGCAAGAGGGTTATTGCTTAGCGGTTTTGTACCGGAATTGAGGTAAGTGGCTTGTCTAACCTCGTGTGGGGGAATTTTCACCCCTAGGATATTATGTGATAGTTGAAATGCCTTGTACGCGAGGTGACGGGCGTGTACATGCGCTGGTTGATGAACACGTATTTTATTCAGAAATGTTCGATGAGCAATATCCCTGTCTTTGGTTGTTAATTTGATATTTTACCCGGTAGTGGTTAGAAGAGCATGATTAGGTAGCACTTAACTGTTTGGTTGCCTAACTGCCTTGTTTGAATTCCTTGTTAATTATTGGCACTATTTTTCGGTGAAGTTATAGTTGAGCATAATTATTTCTCTCTGTGGATTTCCTTAATTGGTTGTGTTTGTGGACTGCGGGTTCGATTCCCGGAGACCCAGGGCTGTGGGTTCGATTCCCAGAGACCCGACGTGATATTGGTAGGGACTACGGGTTCGATTCCCGAGATCCTGAGTTATTTATTGGTAGGGACTGCGGGTTCGATTCCCGAGATCCTGAGTTATTTATTGGTAGGGACTGCGGGTTCGATTCCCGAGATCCCGAGTTATTTATTGGTAGGGACTGCGGGTTCGATTCCCGAGATCCCGAGTTATTTATTGGTAGGGACTGCGGGTTCGATTCCCGGAGATCCTGAGTTATTGTGATATTATTGAGACATGGGCTGCGGGTTCGATTCCCGGAGACCCAGGGGTACTGAGAATGGGACTGTGGGTTCAATTCCCACAGATCCTGGATTTGTTTATTTGAGTTGGTTATTTGTTATTAGCTTGGTTGTAGACAGTTTCGGTAAATGTTGTTATTTTGGAAATTTTGTTGTTATCTGTTAAACTGTTTATTTTGTTATCATCATATTATTATTGTTTCTCAGTAGGGCCCTGACCTTCCTCGTCACTACTCCATCGAGGTTAGGCTTGGCACTTACCGAGTACCGCCGTGGTGTACTCATGCTACTCTTCTGCACACTTTTGTTGTGCAGATCCAGGTACATCAGAGCAGGCTCGTACTAGGTGATTCTGCAGCTTTTCTGGGAGACTTCGAGGTATGATCTGCTACGTCCGCGGATCCGGAGGCTTCCCTTCTATTCTAGTATTACTAGTTGACATTTTTCTTCATTTCATTGTTAGATACTCTTTACACATAGAGCCACGGTTGTATTTCCATTTTAGTCTGTGTTACCGTGGGGTTCCGGATCTTGGTAGTGTTTTATTCATTGTGTGACGGATGTATGTGCCAAGTGGCACGGATTACATATCTTTATGATATTTTCCGCTGTTTCTTATTTAAGTAATTAAAACTTATAGATTTCGCAATGTGTTAGGCTTACCTAGTCGTGGGGATTGGGTGCCATCACGACAGGTTCACAATTGGTGAACTAGGGTCGTGACAAGTTGGTATCAGAGCTCTAGGTTCATAGGAGTCACGGGACACAGACCGGTTATTTAGAGTCTCGCTGATCGATACGGAGACGTCTGTATTTATCTACGAGGGGCTATGTAACTGTTTAGGAAACTCTTCATTTCTTTTGGATTCCTTGTCGTGCGACATTTTTGGCATCAAAAATCTAAACTATTGCTTTCTATTCTCTCACAGATGGTGAGGACACGAGCTAACCGCGATGATCGGGTACCCGCGCCCCCTGTTGCCGCCGTTCGAGGCCGGGGCCGAGGTAGAGGACGAGGACGCGCCCGAGGTGCGGCCACAAGCACCATCGCGCGCTGCCGCCGAGGTGCCACCGGTAGACCGAGTTGGAGCGCGAGCACCGGTACACCGACTACGAGCTGCTACTACTCCGCGGACTACAGGAGACCCCGGCTCGGTTCACGAGCATGTATACCACTTTAGCCCGGGCAGGATCGCTTCCTCTTGTTGCGGCTACATCTCGGGCCGGGGGAGGGGCCCGGACTCCCGTAGCCGTTACACCGGAGCGGCGTGTGCCGGTGGGACATGTTCCGGATGTTTTGGTTATGCCTCCTGCCGCCCCAGCACAAGCCCGGAGATGGGCCAGCTGCCTGCGAGGACGAGCAGCGTAGATTGGAGAGGTTCAAGAAATATGACCCTCCGGTGTTTAGTGGTCTGGTTTCGGATGATGCATTGGGTTTTCTAGAGGAGTGTCATCGTATTCTTCGTACTATGGGGATTGTGGAGACCGGCGGGGTTTCCTTCACTGCTTTTCGGTTTCGCGGGGCCGCTTATGATTGGTGGCGCACGTATGAGTTGGATAGTCCAGAGGAGTCTGTTTCATTGACTTGGACGCAGTTTTCAGATCTATTTTTGAGGGAGTTTGTTCCACAGAGCCTTAGGGATTCTTGGCGCTCGGAGTTTGAGCGGTTGCGACAGGGCTCCATGTCAGTATCGGAGTATGCCATCAGTTTCACCCGTCTGGCCAGGCATGCACCGGCCTTGGTAGCCACGGTTCGGGAGAGAGTACGGAGATTTATTGAGGGCCTGATTCCGCCTATCCGATCCAGCATGGCCAGAGAGTTGGAGACAGATATATCTTATCAGCAGGCAGTTAGCATTGCCAGGAGGATCGAGAGTATGCTCCCTAGAGAGCGGAGAGATAGAGAGGCCAAGAGGTCTCGTGAGTCGGGCCATTTCTCTGGTGCCCGCACTTCATCAGCCGGTCGTTTTGGCAGGGGTTATTCCGGTCGACCAGTTCATTCGGCATTGCCCGCAGCAGGTAGTACTCCAGGTCTTCCAGCACCTCAGGAGCCTTATTATGCTCCCCAGTTTCCAGTGCACCTCCTGCGCGGGGTCCTTCCAGAGGTCAGGCTAGTGGGGGAGAGGCCGGTCAGTCACAGTCACCGTGTCCTCCCAGAGCTTGCTTTGGGTGCGGGGATACTCGCCATCCGGTGAGGGAGTGCCCCAGGCGTAGGAGGGGGGCACCTCACCAGTCTTCGCAGCATCAGCGTGGTTCTCAGGGCCAGCAGGCTATCATTCCAGCTCCAGCTGCCACTCCACCTGCCCAGCCAGCCAGGGGCGGGGGTCAGGGTTCTAGAGGCCGCCCTCGAGAGGGGGGACAAGCCAGATTCTATGCTATTCCTGATCGCGCCGCGGCTGTTGCATCTGATTCTGTTATCACAGGTATTATTCTGGTTAGTCACAGGGAGGCATCGGTTCTATTCGACCCCGGTTCCACTTTTTCATATGTGTCTTCTTACTTTGCTTCTCATCCGGGTGTGCCTCGGGATTCTTTGAGTGCCCCCATTTATGTTTCCACTCCGGTGGGTGATTCTTTGGCCGTGGACCGCGTATATCGGTCGTGTTTGGTTACTATTTGTGATTTTGAGACCAGAGCGGATCTATTGCTGCTCGGGATGGTCGATTTTGATATTATTCCGGGCATGGACTGGTTGTCGCCCCATTATGCTATTCTTGATTGTCACGCCAAGACCGTGACGCCGGCTATGCCGGGCATTCCACGTATTGAGTGGAGTGGTACTCTAGATCACACCCCTAGCCGTGTTATTTCTTTTCTCAAAGCTCAGCGTATGGTTGAGAAGGGGTGTGCTGCTTATCTAGCCTATGTGCGGGACGTCAGTATTGACACTCCCTCTATTGATTCTGTTCATGTGGTACGTGACTTTGCTGATGTATTTCCAGCTGATCTTCCGGGCATGCCGCCCGACAGAGATATTGACTTTGCTATTGACTTGTTGCCGGGCACTCAGCCCATTTCTATTTCACCGTACCGTATGGCTCCTCCTGAGCTGAAGGAGTTGAAGGATCAGTTACAGGAGTTATTGGTCAAGGGTTTTATTCGACCCAGTGTTTCGCCTTGGGGTGCTCCTGTATTGTTTGTGAAGAAAAAGGACGGTTCTATGCGTATGTGTATTGACTATCGTCGGCTGAATAAGGTTACAGTGAAGAACCGGTATCCTTTGCCCCGTATTGATGATTTATTTGACCAGTTACAGGGCGCACATGTGTTTTCTAAGATTGATTTGCGCTCCGGGTATCACCAGCTGAAGATTCGGGAGCCAGATATCCCGAAGACTGCCTTCAGGACCCGGTATGGTCACTATGAGTTCCTCGTGATGTCTTTTGGGTTGACTAATGCCCCGGCAGCATTTATGCATTTGATGCACAGTGTGTTCAGGCCTTATCTGGACTCGTTCGTGATTGTCTTCATTGATGATATTCTAGTATATTCTCGGAGCCGGGAAGAGCACGAGCGGCATTTGAGGATAGTGCTTCAGATCCTGAGGGAGAAGCAACTTTATGCCAAGTTCTCTAAATGTGAATTTTGGTTGAGTTCTGTGGCATTTTTGGGCCACGTGGTGTCGAGTGATGGTATTCGAGTAGATCCGAGGAAGGTGGAGGCCGTGCAGAGTTGGCCCAGACCCTCCTCCGCTACTGAGATACGCAGTTTCCTTGGTTTGGCGGGCTATTACCGTCGTTTCGTAGAGGGGTTCTCTTCGATTGCAGCACCTATAACTAGATTGACCCAAAAGGGTGCCCCTTTTCGGTGGACAGACGAGTGTGAGGCGAGCTTTCAGAAGCTCAAGACAGCGTTGACTTCGGCCCCTATATTGATGTTGCCTACAGGTTCGGGGTCCTATACTGTATATTGTGATGCCTCACGAGTTGGACTCGGTGCGGTATTGATGCGGGACGGTAGGGTGATTGCCTACGCGTCGAGACAGCTGAAGGTGCATGAGAAGAATTACCCTGTTCATGATTTGGAGCTAGCCGCCATTGTTCACGCCTTGAAAATTTGGCGTCATTATTTATATGGGGTTCCTTCTGAGATCTACACTGATCACCGGAGCTTGCAGCACTTGCTTAAGCAGAAGGACCTGAATATGCGTCAGAGGAGATGGTTGGAACTACCGAAGGACTATGATATTACTATTCTCTATCATCCGGGCAAGGCTAATGTGGTTGCTGATGCCTTGAGTCGTCGGGCACAGAGTTTGGGGAGTTTAGCATATCTACCAGCTTTCGGAGAGGCCTATGGCGATGGATGTTCAGGCTTTGGCCAGGCAGTTTGTTAGACTGGATCTTTCGGAGCCCAGCCGGATTCTGGCATGTGTGGTTTCTCGGTCTTCTCTATTTGACCGCATCAGGGAGCGTCAGTTCGACGACCCTCATTTGCTTGTCCTTCGGGATAGAGTTCGGCGTGGTGATGCTCGAGATGTTACCATCGGGGATGATGGAGTTATGAGGATGCAGGGGCGTATCTGTGTGCCCAATGTAGATGATCTTCGAGAGCTGATTCTAGCAGAAGCCCATAGTTCGCGGTATTCCATCCATCCGGGTGCCGCGAAGATGTATCAGGACTTGAAACAGCATTACTGGTGGAGGCGGATGAAGAGGGATATAGTTGATTATGTTTCTAGATGCCTCAACTGCCGGCAGGTGAAGTATGAGCATCAGCGTCCGGGTGGATTGATGCAGCGGATTGAGATTTCCAGAGTGGAAATGGGAGCGCATCACCATGGACTTTGTATCTGGGCTTCCACGGACTATTAGGAAGCTTGATTCTATTTGGGTTATTGTGGATCGGTTGACCAAGTCCGCCCATTTTATACCGGTGAGCACTACTTATTCATCGGAGCGATTGGCGGAGATCTATATCAAGGAGATAGTTCGGCTGCATGGTATTCCAATTTCCATCATTTCAGATAGAGGCACTCAGTTCACTTCACGGTTCTGGAGAGCTGTACAGCAGGAGTTAGGTACTCGGGTGGAGCTGAGCACAGCATTTCACCCCCAGACTGATGGGCAGTCCGAGCGCACTATTCGGATTTTGGAGGATATGCTCCGTGCGTGCGTGATTGAGTTTGGAGGTTCATGGGATCACTTCTTGCCACTGGCGGAGTTTGCTTATAACAACAGCTACCAGTCTAGTATTCAGATGGCACCGTACGAGGCCCTATATGGTAGGAGGTGCGGGTCTCCCGTGGGTTGGTTTGAGCCGGGCGAGGCCAGATTGCTAGGTACTGATATGGTTCAGGAGGCTATGGACAAGGTCAAGGTGATTCAGGACAGACTTCGTGCGGCCCGGTCTAGACAGAAGAGTTATGCGGACAAGAAGGTTCGCGATGTGGCTTTTATGGTGGGTGAGCGGGTTCTGCTTCGAGTCTCGCCCATGAAGGGCGTTATGAGGTTTGGGAAGAAAGGGAAGCTGAGTCCTAGATTTATTGGCCCTTTTGAGATTTTGAGGCGTGTAGGAGAGGTTGCTTATGAGTTGGCCTTACCTCCCAGCCTAGCCGGAGTTCACCCCGTATTTCATGTCTCCATGCTCCGGAGATACCATGGTGACCCGTCGCACGTGTTGGATTTCACATCCGTTCAGCTAGACAAGGATCTGTCTTATGTTGAGGAGCCAGTAGCCATTCTAGACAGGCAAGTCAGAAAGCTAAGGTCAAAGAACATCGCTTCGTTAAAGGTTCAGTGGCGGGGCCAGCCGGTCGAGGAGGCGACTTGGGAGACCGAGCAGGATATGCGCAGCCGGTACCCTCATCTTTTCACTACTCCAGGTATGTTTTCTATGCTCGTTCGAGGACGAACGAATCTTTAAGTGTGGGAAGATGTAACGACCCGACCGGTCGTTTTAGAAAATTACGCCCTAATCCCTAATTTAACTGTTCCCCTAAGTTCATTTCTGCTATTGTGGGTTGCCGGGAGAGTCGGTTCCGAAAATTTGAGCATTTTGGGACACTTAGTCCCTAAATAAGAGCTTTGAAACTAGAAAATGGTCCGTAGCTGGAACGGTGTTAAGACGATCTCGGAACGGAAATCCGATGGTTCCATTAGCTTCGTTAGGTGATTTCGGGGTTAGGAGCGTGTTCGGAATGTATTTTGGAGGTCCGTAGCTCAATTAGGCTTGAAATGCCGAAGGTTGAAATTTTGGCGAATCCGATCGATAGGTGAGATTTTGATCCGGGGTCGGAATGGAATTCCGACAATTTCTGTAGCTTCGTTATGTGATTTTGGATATGTCCGCAAATTTTCAGGTCATTCGGACGTCGTTTGGACGGGTTTTTGATCGAATGTGCAATTCGGAAAGTTTTAAGAAATTTAGGCTTGAATTCGATGCGAATTATGGGTTTTGATGTTGTTAGACGTGTTTTGAGGATTGGAGCAAGTTCGAATGAGGTATTAAGATGTGTTGGTATGTTTGGATGAGGTCCCGGGGCCTCGGGGTGTTTTCGGATGGTTAAACGGGAGAAAATTGTGGAAATTTCAGGTTGAGAGTTCTGGTTCTGTCATTTTCGCTCCTGCGGAATTGTGGTCGCAGGAGCGAGTCCGCAGAAGCGGATATTGGTGCGCAGGAGCGGGTGTTTCGCAGAAGCGGACGCCTTTCCGCTGAAGCGGGGTCGCTGGTGCGACCCAATGATCGCAGAAGCGGACGAGGGCAATTGGGGCATGGTCCGCAGAAGCGGACGTTTTTCCGCTTGGGCGATACCGCAGAAGCGGTCAGTGATGCGCAGAGGCGGACGAGTCCGCAGAAGCGGGAGCTTCTTCGCAGAAGCGGGTCCGCTTAAGCGGCCCTTTGTTCGCAGAAGCGGAAATGGCCGGCTAGGCCTGGAACCGCTGAAGCGACCCTTTGGTCGCGGATACGGGAGCGTAGAAGCGGAAAATGTTCCGCAGAAGCGAAAATCGCTGTAAGTAAGTGTATCAGAAGTTAGAAAATTTCAGAAACATTTTAACATTTGGGGGTCTCGGCTTAAGGGCGATTTTGGGCGATTTTGAGGAGGAAATCAAGGGAAAAACATCAGGTAATCAACTATGAACTCATATTATGATTAGTATTGATAATATCATGCAATTATATCATGAAAATGGAGGAATTTGGGGTAATTATGGAGGGTTTAGCCCTAGTCTTGGACTTTAGAAAATCAAGGTTTTGAATGGGCAAATGGAGTCCGATTTTGGAAAAATTGATATGCTTAGACTCGTATTGAAATGAGGGTTCCGAATATGTGACTTTCGTGATTTTTCGATAAGCGTACCGAAAGTCGGGTTTTGGCAACTTGTGGGTTTTGGTGAATTTTGAGTTAATTTGATTGGGTAATGCCCAATTGGCCTATTTTGACGTGATTCTATTGATTTTATCAGATTCTACACTTGTGGAGGCCGACATTCGTGGCAAGAGGGTTATTGCTTAGCGGTTTTGTACCGGAATTGAGGTAAGTGGCTTGTCTAACCTCGTGTGGGGGAATTTTCACCCCTAGGATATTATGTGATAGTTGAAATGCCTTGTACGCGAGGTGACGGGCGTGTACATGCGCTGGTTGATGAACACGTATTTTATTCAGAAATGTTCGATGAGCGATATCCCCGTCTTTGGTTGTTAATTTGATATTTTACCCGGTAGTGGTTAGAAGAGCATGATTAGGTAGCACTTAACTGTTTGGTTGCCTAACTGCCTTGTTTGAATTCCTTGTTAATTATTGGCACTATTTTTCGGTGAAGTTATAGTTGAGCATAATTATTTCTCTCTGTGGATTTCCTTAATTGGTTGTGTTTGTGGACTGCGGGTTCGATTCCCGGAGACCCAGGGCTGTGGGTTCGATTCCCAGAGACCCGACGTGATATTGGTAGGGACTACGGGTTCGATTCCCGAGATCCTGAGTTATTTATTGGTAGGGACTGCGGGTTCGATTCCCGAGATCCCGAGTTATTTATTGGTAGGGACTGCGGGTTCGATTCCCGAGATCCTGAGTTATTTATTGGTAGGGACTGCGGGTTCGATTCCCGAGATCCTGAGTTATTTATTGGTAGGGACTGCGGGTTCGATTCCCGGAGATCCTGAGTTATTGTGATATTATTGAGACATGGGCTGCGGGTTCGATTCCCGGAGACCCAGGGGTACTGAGAATGGGACTGGGGGTTCAATTCCCACAGATCCTGGATTTGTTTATTTGAGTTGGTTATTTGTTATTAGCTTGGTTGTAGACAGTTTCGGTAAATGTTGTTATTTTGGAAATTTTGTTGTTATCTGTTAAACTGTTTATTTTGTTATCATCATATTATTATTGTTTCTCAGTAGGGCCCTGACCTTCCTCGTCACTACTCCATCGAGGTTAGGCTTGGCACTTACTGAGTACCGCCGTGGTGTACTCATGCTACTCTTCTGCACACTTTTGTTGTGCAGATCCGGGTACATCAGAGCAGGCTCGTACTAGGTGATTCCGCAGCTTTCTGGGAGACTTCGAGGTATGATCTGCTACGTCCGCGGATCCGGAGGCTTCCCTTCTATTCTAGTATTACTAGTTGACATTTTTCTTCATTTCATTGTTAGATACTCTTTACACATAGAGCCACGGTTGTATTTCCATTTTAGTCTGTGTTACCGTGGGGTTCCGGATCTTGGTAGTGTTTATTTATTGTGTGACGGATGTATGTGCCAAGTGGCACGGATTACATATCTTTATGTTATTTTCCGCTGTTTCTTATTTAAGTAATTAAAACTTATAGATTTCGCAATGTGTTAGGCTTACCTAGTCGTGGGGACTGGGTGCCATCACGACAGGTTCACAATTGGTGAACTAGGGTCGTGACATGTACGTGGACGATGTGATCATCAAATCCAGAACTCAGGGCGATCATGTGCGAGACTTGAGGAAATTCTTCGAGAGGTTGCGGAAGTACGATTTGAAGTTGAATCCAGCCAAATGCGCTTTTGGAGTCCCGTCAGGTAAACTTTTGGGTTTCATAGTCAGTAGAAGAGGTATTGAATTAGATCCTACAAAGATAAAATCCATCCGGGATTTACCTCCTCCCAGAACAAAGAAAGATGTAATGAGTCTTCTAGGCCGACTGAACTACATCAGTAGGTTCATCGCTCAATTGACTTCCACATGTGAACCCATATTCAAGTTGTTGAAGAAAGATGTTACAATCAAATGGACAACAGAATGCCAAGAAGCTTTTGACAAAATCAAAGAATATTTGTCGAACCCTCCAGTTTTAGTCCCGCCAGAGCCAGGGAGACCTCTTTTCTTGTATTTAACAGTCTTGGAAAATTCTTTTGGTTGTGTCCTCGGACAACGTGATGCGACAGAGAAGAAAGAGCAGGCGATTTACTACCCGAGCAAGAAATTCACTAGTTATGAGGTCAAGTACACTTTGCTGGAAAGAACGTGTTGTGCTTTAACTTGGGTCGCTCAGAAATTGAGACACTACCTCCAAGCCCATACAACTCACCTCATTACTCGGTTGGATCCTTTGAAGTATATATTCCAGAAACCGATGCCCACCGGAAGATTGGCAAAGTGGCAAATCCTGCTCACCGAGTTTGACATAGTCTATGTCACTCGCACGGCAATGAAGGCCCAAGCATTGGCAGACCATTTGGCCGAGAACCCGATCGACGAAGAGTATCAACCATTGAATACCTACTTTCCTGATGAAGAGGTAAATACGACAGAAGTTGTTTCGGACGACAGTCATGCTTGGAAAATGTTTTTCGATGGGGCGGTAAATGCTAAAGGTGTAGGGATCGGGGCAATCTTGATCTCTCCTGCTGGTCAGCACTACCCAGCCACGGCTAGGCTCCGTTTCTTTTGCACGAACAATACGGCTGAGTATGAAGCTTGTATCATGGGCATGAACATGGCAATTGATCAGGGCGTCGAAGATTTGTTGATCATGGGAGATTCGGATCTAATTATCAAACAATCTCAAGGTGAATGGGAAACTCGGGACGTTAAACTCCTCCCTTACCGACAGCACGTGAATATTCTTGGCAAGCGATTTGCATCGATAGAGTTCAGGTATATCCCACGATGTCACAATGAACTAGCTGACGCACTTGCCACTTTAGCTTCCATGCTACCTTATCCGGGCAACGCCCATGTCAATCCCTTGGAAATCCAAATCAGGGAAAGCCACGGTTATTGCAATGCAATCGAAGAAGGACCAAGCGTCAAGCCATGGTATTACGATATCAGGAGATTTTTGAAAACGCAAGAGTACCCCGAACATGCTACCGGAGATCAAAAGAGGACCATTAGGCGACATGCAGGTGGTTTCTTCTTGAGCGGCGAGGTCATGTATAAAAGAACCCCAGATCTTAACCTTTTAAGGTGTGTTGATGCCGAAGAAGCAGGAAGAATCATGCACGAAGTACACGCAGGAGTATGCGGGCCTCATATGAATGGGTATGTCTTAGCCAAGAAAATCCTTCGAGCAGGTTATTACTGGATGACCATGGAGAAAGATTGTTTCGGTTTTGTCCGAAAATGCCATCAATGTCAAGTACATGGAGATCTGATTCATGCACCTCCAACTGAGCTACATCCCATGTCAGCGCCGTGGCCATTTGTCACTTGGGGAATGGATGTCATCGGCCCGATTGAGCCAAAAGCTTCGAATGGGCACCGATTCATACTGGTGGCTATCGATTACTTCACAAAATGGGTCGAAGCCGTCACTCTCAAATCGGTCACTAAGAAAGCTGTGGTGGATTTTGTACACTCAAATCTTATCTGTCGTTTTGGTATACCTGCAACTATCATCACAGACAATGCTGCGAATTTGAATAGTCGTTTGATGGAAGAAATATGCGAGCAATTCAAAATAACGCATAGGAACTCCACCCCTTATCGGCCCAAAGCAAATGGTGCCGTGGAAGCAGCGAACAAAAACATTAAGAAGATTTTGAGAAAGACAATCCAAAGTTCTAGACAATGGCATGAACAATTACCGTTCGCTTTACTGGGATACCATACTACAGTACGCACATCGGTAGGAGCGACTCCATACCTGCTGGTCTATGGGACCGAGGCCGTGATACCGGCAGAGGTAGAAATTCCTTCACTTCGTACTATTGTTGAAGCAGAGATTGAAGATAGCGAGTGGGTTAAGACTCGTTTGGAGCAATTAACTTTGATCGATGAAAAGCGAATGGTTGCAGTCTGTCACGGACAACTGTACCAACAAAGAATGGCTCGTGCTTACAACAAGAAAGTACGACCAAGAAATTTCGAAGTAGGTCGGTTGGTTTTAAGACGCATTCTTCCACATCACCAAGAAGCGAAAGGAAAATTCGCTCCTAATTGGAAGGGACCATACATCATCAGGAAGATACTGCCGAGAGGAGCGTTATACCTGGGAGACATGGAAGGAAAAGACCCTGACACGGCTGTGAATGCAGATGCTGTGAAAAGGTATTATGTCTGAATTCGCTTCAATGATGTCCTTACAAGTCGAAATGATTGAAGGCTTTTATTCCCGCTATCCAAACACTACCAACCCTTTTGTAAACCCTTTGAGCCGGTTACCTTTCTTTGACTACCCTCTTTGGAATCCAAATAAAAAAAAATAAAATTAAAAAAAAAAAAAAAAAAAAAAAAAAAAAAAAACCAAAAACCAAAAACCAAACAAAACAAAACAAAACAAAGTTTCTGAACTACGTTCTGACTTGATTCCGAAAGGCTACGTAGGCAACCTCTCCCTGAGGTTCAGTCACACCAAACCAAAATCCCAATTTCCCAAAAAAAAAAAAAAAAAAAAAATGAAACTGGGGCAGATCCGTCGAGATGATTCCAAAGTTGTAATTTTTGTCCACAATTCTTGTTGCCCAAACCGAGTACAAGTCCTTCAAGATCGATTGGAAGTTGTAAAAACATCATTGTTGCGGGCCGAAGTTCTTGGAATGAAAAGAAATAAAATGAGAGAGTCTTATTGGTGAAAACCTTCGGGCACCATAAGACGATGGAAGTAGAGAAATACAAAATGAGAGAGCTCGTTGGTAAAAACACGCAAACAGTGCTATCTGGCGATGGTGAGAAGAGAAATGAGAGAGGTCGATTGGCGAAAACCCGCAAAAGGGCGCTATCAACCGAAAAGGTTGTTTCACCACAAGAAGTCCTGGCACGGCTCCTTAGCTGGGAAACATAGACCCGTTTTGGTTCATAAGAAAAGGGGAGTTTGTGACGATCAAGCATCTAGTCCGAGAAGCATGTCATGTTGGTTAAAGTCAGCATGTACCTCAGATAAGTCCTTCTTTTTTTCCCGAAAGGGACTCCTCTATCTTCGATACGTTTTCCATTCTTTGTTCATTCTTTTCTTTGAATCCCTTTCGGTTTAATTTTAATTCTGAAACTATTACAAAGGAAGGTGACAGGACCGGTTTTACAGGACTCCGCCTGGTAAAGAAGAAAAGAAAAACAGCCTCAGTGGTGTATTGATACAATCCACGATTGGATCGTAATGATCGATTGTTTCCAAAGAAACGGAGTTTAGAAAAGAAAACGAAAATCAAAGGCTAAGGTCTTAGAAGAGACGGAATAAGGCAGAAGGATAGAACCCACACGGAAAATCCTCATGGAATTCCGGGAATGAACCCGGTCAGTTTGAAAGGAAGTCACCCCAAAGACAATTGGTAGCAAACTTCTCAATGGAAACGGGGAAACGATCAAGCAATGAAGATAATCAAGGCCGCAAAGTCAACCACTTTTTCAACTGATAAAATGTTCTTTGTTGAAAGCAGGTCTGTTTAATTGTGCAAGAAGAAGGTACAACTCAAAGAAGTGAAGTACGCAAGCATTGAAATGGCTTTGGAACAAGGAAAGCACATAAAAGGGAAGTTTCTTTTAGAGCTTTATCTTATGCATTTGTTGATGGTTAAAAAGAAAGCCTAAAAGAAGGCCCAAAAGGAAGAATAAAAGAAAAGAAAATGAAAACTCCAAAAAAAAAAAAGAGAATCAAATCATATCAGTCCAATATCTGTTCGGACCCCGGTCAAAAAACCGAGGATCTCCCAGTCAGAAAACTGCGGAGCCATTTACTTTTACCCCGGCCAAAAAACCGAGGGTCCGACGGCCAAAAAACCGTTAGACATTGTTTGAATTCCGGCTGAAAGCCGTGAAACTTTTATCCTCGGTCGGAAAACCGAGGATCTCCCACCGAAAATCGCGGAGCCATTTACTTTTACCCCGGCCAAAAACCGAGGGTCCGACGGCCAAAAACCGTTAGACATTGTTTGAATTCCGGCCGAAAGCCGTGAAACTTTTATCCCCGGTCGAAAACCGAGGATCTCCCCACAAAAAAATCGCGGAGCCATTTACTTTTACCCCGGCCAAAAAATCGAGGGTCCGACGGCCAAAAAAACCGTTAGACATTGTTTGAATTCCGGCCGAAAGCCGTGAAACTTTTATCCCCGTTCGGAAAATCGAGGATCTCCCGGTCGAAAACTCGCGGAGCTATTTACTTTTACCCCGCCAAAAAACCGAGGGCCTGACGGCCGAAAAACTGTTAGACATTGTTTGAATTCCGGCCGAAAGCCGTGAAACTTTTATCCCCGGTCAAAAACCGAGGATCTCCCGAGTGAAAACCGCAGAGCCATTTACTTTTACCCCGGCCAAAAACCGAGGGTCCGACGGCCAAAAACCGTTAGACATTGTTTGAATTCCGGCCGAAAGCCGTGAAACTTTTATCCCCGGTCAAAAACCGAGGATCTCCCAGCCGAAAACTGCGGAGCCATTAACTTTTACCCCGGCCAAAAAACCGAGGGTCCGACGGCCAAAAAACCGTTAGATATTGTTTGAATTCGGCCAGAAAGCCGTGAAACTTTTATCCCCGGTCAGAAAACCGAGGATCTCCCGAGTCAGAAAACTGCGGAGCCATTTACTTTTACCCCGGCCAAAAAACCGAGGATCCGACGGCCAAAAACCGTTAGATATTGTTTGAATTCCGGCCAGAAAGCCGTGAAACTTTTATCCCGGTCAGAAAACCGAGGATCTCCCCAGTCAAAAACTGCGGAGCCATTTACTTTTACCCCGGCCAAAAAACCGAGGGTCTGACGGCCAAAAAAACCGTTAGGCATTGTTTGAATTCCGGCCAGAAAGCCGTGAAACTTTCATCCCGGTCAGAAAACCTAGGATCTCCCAGTCAGAAAGCTGCGGAGCCATTTACTTTTACCCCGGCCAAAAAACCGAGGATCTGACGGCCAAAATCGTTAGATATTGTTTGAATTCCGGCCAGAAAGCCGTGAAACTCTTCTACAAAATCCCGGCCAGAAAGCCGTTGAACGTTTGTGAAACCATGATTTTTACCCAATACCAAAGAGTCTTTTTAATCACTTTCTGTGTCACAACTAACTCACGAAATTTTCCTAGCAAAACTGAGGCAGAAAAATTTCGTTCGTTTGTTTGTTTTGTTGTCTGAATAGGTTTGACCTCGGGATGCAAGGTTCGGGATAACCTACAAATGGAACATCAATCCAGAATGAAGAAAAGAAGAAAAGAACCAAAAGAAAAGAGTTCAAACGTGGGAATAAAACAAAAGCGCGGATTGCTCAAAAGTTGATTGAAGTAACAAGCTCCGCCGAATCCGTTTCACTCAATGCTACAAAAATAAACAAGCACATACAACTTGTTGAGCATCAAGATTCAGATCGAGGTCTACAACAAATCAGCTAAGATTCAAGATCAAGTTTTTCAAGAGAATTATAGATGAGAATCTTATAACCCATAGTTGATAGCATAGCTAGCTTAGCTTTAATTTCTCTTTTGGTGTAATAAGGAGGTCAGTAAGCAGTAAGCAGTAAGCAGTAAGCAGTAGCAACAGTAACAGCGAAGTGTTAGTCCACGGTAGTCCCAGCTACCAAAACTTCCCGAACTACATTGACCTGATTCCTGTTTAGCCCAGGATATGTAGGAGACCTTTTGAAGCAAAGGTTAGGTCAAGTCTTTTTAAAAAAAAAAAATGTTTCACACGGAGTTCTCAAAACGGGCAAAAAATCACTCGTACTTGCTCATCATTCTTTGCACAAAAACTCTTCGCGTTTCCGGGCAAAGAGGGGCAGCTGTGAGCACGTGATTTTTTGCCCTATAAGAGAAATACTCCCAAAGATTCAAAATAAAATAATTTTTAGTTTTCTTGCGATTGTTGTGAATTTTGTGTTATTTTCTTGTATTATTTGCATTTTTATCTGTGCATATTTATTTATTTAAATAATTAAAATAATAAATATATATATATATATACAGGCGTAATAAGAATTGAGGCCAAGATTATATCTGAATTGTGGCCCAATGTTTTAGCCCAAAAGATCCGGTCCAGTTATTTAAATTGATAGAATCTCAGCCGTTCATTTCCTCTGATCCAACGGTTGAGATTATTAATGGATTTTAATGGTTAATTAATATGAGGGACTTGATCTCAACTGTCCAATCCAGATGATCCTACGGAGGAGACCGGTGGCCTCATATGGGTCAATACGGCATCGTTTGATTAGGCCAAGCCCCAACCGTTGATCATCAGATATCCAACGGCTAGGATCATCTTGAGGGCTCCGAGCATATAAGGCTTTGGTCTCAGTAGAGACCAGCCATTATACACTCCACAAACCCTAGCCGCCACGACCCTTACGCACCACTCTTTCTTCTTTTTCTTCAACTCTCCAATAACACCCGCCGGAATGTTTCCCAAAAACAACCGCCAGGCAGTAATCCGGGAGCCACTCCCCACCTATGTTTTCGTTGCCATTATGCTCTTTTTCTTCTTCTGTGTGTATATGTATTTATGTTTATATATATACATAATGAAGCGGGTCGACTGATCGTTGTCTCAATCCGGTTAGTCGATTTCAAATTTTTGTTCTTGTCCATATTTTGTTAGTATTTTTAGATCCGAAATTATTGTCTTTAGATCCTCCTGTTTGTTCGATTTTCTTAATTATTATTCGCATTTTTGTCCATACATGTTTACTTGTTAAAATACAAAAAAAAAAATATATATATATATATATATATATATATATATATATATATATATATATATATATATATATATATATATTTTGAATTTAGGATTTAATTAAGTAATTTTGGTTATCTTTGCATTTTTAGTCAAAATTGTGCGGTTTGATGTTATATATATATTTGCATTTTTGAATTTAGGATTTAATTAAGTAATTTTGGTTATCTTTGCATTTTTAGTCAAAATTGTGCGGTTTGATGTTTTATTCTTTGTGAAAAATTACTACTTAGAGTTAATTAGTAATTGTGATAGTTTAATTTATTTTGTAATTAAAATTATGATTTTTAGTTTTAGTTCTTAAAATAAAAAAAAAAAGAAAAGAAAGAAAAATAGATTTAAATGGAGTGGAAATCCGGATTGGGCCAGCTTGAAAAAGAAATACCAAGCCCAAAGACACATGCCCAGTAACCCAGCCCAAAACCCAGTCTCCTACCCGTAATAACCCGCCCCGACCCGGCCAAATGACCCGCCCGACCCGGTCTATCTCCTAACCTACCATTACCCCGTTAATCCTGGCCGTTGGATGTAATAATCCAACGGTTGAGATTAATTCCTACATTTCTAATATACCAAACACCCCCCAAGACCCCTCATCACACTCTCATTTGCCAAAACCCTAAAATTATTTTCCCCTTCTCTTTTCTCTTCATACTCCCGCCGTCGCCGCCTAGGCTTACCGGCGCCGCCGCCCGGCCACCTCATTTCCACCCCAAAATTTCACCATCTCATTCTCTTACTCTCCTCTTTCCAAATATCCAAACCAAAACCTCCAAATCCCCCTCAAAGTCTATGAATTTTAGATCTAAGAACCCTAGCCGTCACACCCAAATGATCATTTCCTTCCCGCCGTTCACCCTCCAGCCACCGTGAACCACCCTGGGCCGCCGCTGCTCATGCTGCCACCAAGCAGTAGCACCAAACAAACCACCGTGAACCACCCTGGGCCGCCGCTGCTCACGCTGCCACCAAGCAGTCGCGCCAAACGAACCACCGTGAACCACCCTAGGCCGCCGCTGCTCACGCTGCCACCAAGCAGTCGCGCCAAACGAACCACCAGCCGCCACCATGCCGCGTGCGTCTTTCACTTTCTTCTTTACCGTAAGCTCTTCCTCCATTCTTCTTGTTGTTGTTTTGTACATCTCTATACGTTAGCAGATTGGTAAATTTTTTTTTTTTTGCTTACATATGTTAGATCTATATGTTAGCAGATTTGAATTGGGTCTTTAACCAATTTATTTATTATACATATATTTCTGTTTTTCCATTCCTTCGTCCAAAATGGAACTGCTCCAATTTTCCTCTTCCGACGCAGCATTTGACACAGCATCTTCTCTTTTCAAAACCTTGAATCTTTTAATCAAACAATGAAAAGAAGGAATTTTGCAATGAAGTATGTGGCATAGGAAAATTCTCCTCGTAAAGCGATATTGTACACTTCCCTAAAATAATTATGGGAATTTCCAATTACAAAATTCCTGAATAATTTACTACCAATACCCGATACTTTTTTTCAATATAATATGTAGTACAATTTATATATATATATATATATATATATATATATATATATATATATATATATATATATATATATATATATATATATATATATATATTTGGATTGTTGTTGTTTTGTACATCTCTATACGTTAGCAGATTGGTAAATTTTACTGGTTGTTCATCATGTTATTTCTTCATATTTGTGCTTTAGTCATTTGTTTTGTTTAAATTTTAATGTAGAAATGATTTTAGTTGATATTGAATCTCATGTTGTTTTTTATTATAACATTGTTAGATTTAATTTGAAGTTCGATTCATTATTAAGTTGTAGTATTTTTGAATTTGTCTTATTGTTGTGTTAAAATTTAGATCTAAGTTATAAATTTTTGGTTTAATCTTGTTAAGATGAACTTGAATTTAGTGATTAAAGTTTGCTTATCTGTTGTTGTAATTTTTGTTGAATCTGGAAGAGTAATTGTTCATGTTCAAAATAATTTTAGATTTGATCTTGTTGTTCTTAGTTGTTCATCATGTTGTTAGAATTATTGTTAAAATTGTTTAAGAATTGTTTAAGTTTGCTATATTTTGGTTGTTTGATTTAGATGAATTGGTTATAGCTGACAAGGTTAGAATAGTAATTTTTAATAATTACGGGAGTAATTTGGGGAGTAATTTGAGGAGTGATTTAGGGAAGGTGGGACCCTCAATTACTACAAGACAAATAGTAGGTTTGAAAATTAGGGGGACAATGTCAGGTGGGTGGGGACATCAATTATTAAAGTTAAAGAGAGTGGGGACAGTAGGACCCACGTTTGACTACTTTTCTGATTGGCAATTAGTAATAGTGTGTAATAATAATTATGTAGCAGCCTTACACTGATGTATATATAATAGAAGTCTGGTAATAAAAAGGGGAGAACAGAGACAGATACAAAAAAAGAAAACAGAGAGATAAAAAAGAAAGAGTAGAACATACGCACTTGGGAGGTTTTTAATACTAAAAACAGTGAGAATTTGAAAATTAAGAGCTGTTTTAGTTGCCTGTTTTGGTGTTGATTTTTGTTACTACTGGAAAGTTTTAAGTAGTCTTAGAAAGTCTGTTACTGGGAATTGCTGGTTGTTACTGTTGCACTGCTGGAATTACTGCTTATACTAATTATTTTCCTCTCCTCTTGCTGTTCAGGTACACTCCTTGAAAAGCACTTACTGTTTAATTTCAGTATAAGGTGTAATATGATTTTGAAGTTGATTGGGATAAAACTTATGTCTTTGTTTTTTTTTACATTTTAAGTTTTGTATCAATAATATCTCGGAACAGTAATTCGAGTTGAAATTGTAGTATGATTTGGATTGTGTGAATTTTCTCATAACTATTAGATTTTTTTTATGTTAATAATTCACTTCAATATTGTTATTAATTAGTATAAGTATAAGCATGTTTCATTATCCAAGTTTTTGAGTAATTAAAAAGAAATAAGTCATCTCTTTAGTTAAATAAAAAACTAGTTAGTTTAGTAGCTAATGTTTTAATATTGTTTTTAATAAACCAAAAATTGCAAATATGTAGCTAGCTTAATAAAATATGATTTTTATTTATTTGGCGTAAAATTTAGGCATTTAGGTTCGATTTGAATAAATAATACTATTTTTTTTCTTTAAATAAGTATTAGTAATTAAGGAAAATTATTGTTCCTTTAAATATTTCTAAATAGTAAATTTTACCTTTTAAGTCAATTAAAATATGTGTTTAAATTAGTTGTAAAATAATTGGTTTAATTTGTATAAGTATTAATTGCCGATTTTGTATTTTTCTTTTATTTAGATTTTAGCCATGTCTACTTCCGTTAAACAGTTATTTTAATATAGCAAACAATATCACGATTTGAGTATGTATTTTATCTTTTATTGTACAAAAAAAAATAATAAGTTAATAAATCAAATTGTAGTATTTTGAGTTTGTTAAAAATGTTTGTTTATTTATTTTTCTGTTTCATGAATATTTTCCATAAATTAATTTGATGTATTGCATACTTTTAGTCTCTTAATTAATTAGGAATTTTCTCTTTTAATTTGGGGATAACTAAATAGAAAAAATGTAGTCACTTTAGGATTACCCTTTTAAAAAAAAATAAAAAATGTTACGAGCCTAGCTAAATAGAAGAAATAAAATCACGGGGCCCCTCAATAACAATGTTCACTTTTTCTTAAAAATAACCAAACGCGGTAATTGATTTAAAATCGCATTATAGTATTGAACATGCATAAAATCAGATATTTTTAGCCATTTACAATAATTGAAGCGACCGTGCTAGAACCACGGGATCCGGGGGTGCCTAACACCTTCCCTCGGGTCAACAGAATTCCTTACTTAGAATTTCTGGTTCACAGACTTCATTTGGAAAGTCAAAAATTTCCTCGATTCGGGATTTAAATAAATCGGTGACTTGGAACACCATAATATATTCCAAGTGGCGACTCTGAAATAAATAGAATAATCCCATTTCGAATATTGTCACTTGAATTGGAAAAACTCCCCTTGCGCTCCTACCCCCGGGTAGCGGGCGCGCCAAAAGAAGGTGTGACAGCCTGCACGGTCGCTCATTCTTCCTTATTAGAGCATATCCGTGAGAGGCAGTTCGATAATCCTTGTTTGCGTGACGTGAGGGATACTGTACAGCGGGGAGGTGCTACGAAGGTAACTTTAGATGATGACGGAGTATTAAGATTGCAGGGGAGAGTTTGTGTGCCCAATGTTGAGAGGATTCGAGAGTTGATCTTAGCGGAGGCCCACAGTTCGCGGTATTCTATTCACTCGGGTGCCGCAAAGATGTATCAGGACTTGCGGTAGCACTATTGGCAGCGTAGGATGAAGAAGGACATCTTTGCATATGTCGCTCGGTGTCTAAACTGTCAGCAGGTTAAATATGAGCACCAGAGGCCTGGTGGTGTATTCCAGAGAACTGAAATTCCCAAGTGGAAATGGGAGCGGATTACAATGGACTTCATCACTGGACCCCCTTTGACTCGGAGGAAATTTGATGCTATTTGGGTCATTGTTGATAGGCTGACCAAGTCAGCACACTTCATTCCAGTATCAGTCTCTTACTCATCTGAGAAGTTAGCAGAGATTTACATCCGGGAGATTGTTCACCTTCATGGGGTGCCGGTGTCTATTATCTCACATCGGGGTACGCAGATTACCTCGCGTTTATGGAGAGTGGTCCAGCAGGAGTTAGGCACCCAGGTTTAGTTGAGTACATCATTTTATTCTCAGACGGACGGTCAGTCGGAGAGGACTATTCAAATCCTAGAGGACATGCTCCGAGCTTGTGTCATTGATTTTGGGGGCTCATGGGACCAGTTTCTGCCATTAGCAGAGTTTGCCTACAACAACAGCTACCAGTCTAGCATTCAGATGGCTCCATATGAGGCGTTGTATGGTAGGCGATGTCAGTCTCCAGTAGTATGGTTTGAGCCGGGAGAGGCTTGGTTGCTGGGTACAGACCTAGTTCAGGAGGCCTTAGACAAGGTCAAAACTATCCAGGAGAGCTGCGTTCAGCTCAGTCCAGAGAGAAGAGTTATGCAGAACGTAAGGTCCGAGATGTGGATTTCATGGTTGGTGAGCGGGTATTGCTCCGGGTGTCACCTATAAAGGGCGTAGTGAGATTCGGAAAGAAGGACAAGCTTAGCCCTAGGTATATTGGTCCATTTGAGATTCTGGATCGAGTGGGAGAGGTGTCTTATAGACTTGCACTGCCACCTAGCCTATCATTCGTGCATCCGATTTTTCATGTATTTATGCTTCGGAGGTACCACGGCGATCCTACACATGTGCTAGACTTTAGTAATGTCCAATTAGAGAAGGATCTATCTTACGAGGAAGAGGCGGTGGCCATTCTAGACAGGCAGGTTCGACAGTTGAGGTCGAAGAGTTTTCCTTCCGTGCGTGTCCAGTGGAGAGGTCAGCCTCCTAAGGCATCGACCTGGGAGTCGAGTCTGATATTCAGAGCCGTTACCCACATTTGTTCCCCGACTCACGTACTCCCTTCTCTTGTCCGTTCGAGGACGAACGATTGTTTTAGAGGTGGAGGATGTGACGACCCAAAGGGTCATCGCCTATTTTCCTCATTTGTTCAGCGCTTCCGAGGCCTTGAAAACCCTAGATTATATTGCCTCCATTTACGTGCGTAGTCCGGGCATGTAGCCGGAAATTTTTTGTGTTAGAATATGTGAATTCTATGGAAAATTTGAAAAATTTTGATATTAATATTGATATAGTTGACTTCGGTCAACATTTTTGGTAAACGGACCCGGACTCGAGATCGGACGGTCCCGAAAGGTCCGTAGGAAAATATAGGACTCGAGCATGCGTAAGAGTCGAATTCCGAGGTCTAGAGCCTAAGATATGAATTTTTCTGTTAAATTATTTTTCTGAAATTATTAAGGAAAATGAAAATGAAAATTGATTAAAGACCATGGTATTCGGCTCGTATTTTGGTTCCGACACTCTGTACAAGTCATATATACTATTTAAGTACTCCCTGCAAAGTTTGACGGAAATTGAACGTCGTTTGATGTGTTTTGAACCATGAGTTCCAAATTTGAAAGTTTATGAAGTTTAAAAGAAGAAATCATGAATTTAAGGCTTAATTCTATGAAAATGATGTTATATTGGCTATTTTATCGTGCGAGCAAGCTTGGGGTATGTTTTTGAGGTTGTGTGCATGTTTGGTTTGGAGCCCGAGGGCTCAGATGAAAATTTGATAGGCCGTGAGAGCAAATTTTGAAAACAAGAACACATCTGGTATTTTCCCCCAACTGATATCTTCGCAATTGCAAAGAATCACTCGCAATTGGGAGATGTCCCAAAAATAGCCTTGGTTCACAAATGCGAACAAAACTTCGCAAAAGCGAAGTGGCCCAGAATTGGCCTTGGTTCGCAAATGCGAACAAACCTTCGCAAATGTGAAGTAGCTCAGAAAAGCCTCATGTTCGCAAATGCGAACAAACTCTCGCAAATGCGAGGCTGCCCTGTATTGGCCTAAGTTCGCAAATGTGAACAATTTCTTCGCAAATGCGATGTCCGCCGCCAGGACCTGCTACGTTCGCAATTCCCATATCCGCAGCTATGCAATTTTATACTTAAACGATTTTAAACCCCTTTTTCACCATTCTTTCAAAACCCAAAACCCCAAAGGTGATTTTTCAAGAGCAATATCACTCCAAATCACTTGTAAGTCGATTTCCACTCAACTCTTTCAATTCCCAACATCATTAAACATGTTTTCCATGAGAAATAAAAGGTTTATGGTTTAAATTATTGTTTTTTGGTAGAACCTAGGTTTTTCATAAATTAGGGAGTTGGACCTCGACTTGAGGTCCGATTTCGAAACATATCATATAATCGAACTCGTGAGGGGATGGGTAACCGGAGTTTGGTCCGAACCCTGAGTTTCGACCACGTGGGACCGGGGGCGTTTTGGGAAATTTTGAGTAAAACTTTGAGAAAACCATTTTTATGCACCCAAACCAATTTATATAGTATTTATTAAAGTAATTGAACCAATTGTGATTAGATTCGAGCGAGTTGAAGGTTGAATTAAGAGGTAAAGCGATAGTTGAAGGTTAATTGGACTTCAAGACTTTGAGGTAAGTGTTTGATCTATCCTAGCTTGAGGGAATAGGATTGAGTGTAATAAATTGCTAATTGCTATATGATCGAGTGCGGTGTATAGGCGTGGTGACGAGCATCTATACACTGGAGTCTAGCATGACCGTGAGTCTTTTGTTGATATATGTTGTGAGCTAATGTGGAATATTCCTAAGTCGTATTCTTGAGCCCTTGCCAGGTTGGGAAGGTTGATTATTATTTCCCCGGCCAGGACTTTGTTATGCTGTTGCTGTTATTCCCTTGCCGGGATATTGTTATGACTGTTGTTACTCCCTTGCTAGGATGGTACATGTTACTTGTTTCATTCTTTTGCTTGTTGACTGTGACTGTTATTTGGGTGAGGAAAAATGATAATGCACGAAGGGTGATGCCGTGTCATTTTTGCTTATGTTCGTACGAAGGATCATTCCATGCCATGTTTACTATTTATGCACGAAGGATCATTCTGTGCCATGTTTATTATTTATGCACGAAGGAACATTCTGTGCCGTTATTGCTTAAACCATGCACGAAGGATCATGCCGTGCCATGGATGTGAGGATGAGAGTAAAAGCACGAAGGGTGATATCGTGCACTTTTATCTGCTTATTTGGTGAGGATGAGAGTAAAAGCACAAAGGGTGATGCCGTGCAACCATTTCAATTTCTTGCTTTGGGATCACTATTTTTGCTACACTCTGTCTTTACCTTACTGATTTATTATGTGTTTTCGATTGTGCTCCCCCAGTGTCACGACCCGGATTTTACCCCAATATCGGGATCGTGATGGCGCCTACTCGTGGTAGCTAGGCAAGCCACTGTATTCATACTATCTTGTTTTTAACACAATTTTAATTATATAAATGCGGAATACTTTATCGAAATGGAAATAACAAATCACAAGGTAAAAATCATACTGAAATCCTCTACCCAAGACTTGGAGTCACCAACTCACAAACTACTATGGAATACTACACATAAAAGTCTGAAGGAATTATAACATAATTCTGGTAGTCTCGGAACAATGAGACTACAGCTATTAACATAAATAAAGAAAGAGACGCCGGGCCTGCGGACGTCTGCAAGCTACCTCGGTCTCAAATGTGATCAACTCCCACGCAATCTATTTACTGCTGCTGCTGCTGCTGCTCCTGATCGTAACCTGGACCTGTGCAAAAACGCACAGAAGTGTAGCATCAGCACAACCGACCCCATGTGCTGGTAAGTGCCTGGCCTATCCCGGCGAAGTAGTGACAAGCCTAGGACCAGACACCCACATAACCTGTACAATTCAATATATATATATGTGTACCACAAAATAACAAGAAATAATCAAGTATTAACACAATAAGGAATATCTTAAAGAATTCAACAATTAACCACGGTTAATAATTTCACAAGGAAAAACAAAGTGTAATGTAAACACAAGTAATATCAATTGAAGAAATAGCAAGCAGTTGCACGGCATCACCCTTCGTGCTTTTACTCTCATCCTCACCAAATAAGCAAATAAAGTACACGGCATCACCCTTCGTGCTTTTACTCTCATCCTCACATCCATGGTACGGCATGATCCTTCGTACATGGTTCAATAATAGGGCACGGCATGATCCTTCGTGCATAAATAAATAAATAAACATGGCACGGCATCACCCTTCGTGCATTATCACTCTTCCTCACACAAATAACAATCAAATAAGTTCACAAGGAAAACAAGGTATAATGGAAACACAAGTAATATCAAGTCAAGAAATGGCAAACAATTGCACGGCATCACCCAAATAAAATATAATGGAAAAACAAGTAATATCAAGTCAAGGAATAGCAAACAATTGCACGGCATCACCCTTCGTGCTTTTACTCTCATCCTCACCAAATAAACAAATAAAGTACACGGCATCACCCTTCGTGCTTTTACTCTCATCCTCACATCCATAGTACGGCATGATCCTTCGTACATGGTTCAATAACAGGGCACGGCATGATCCTTCGTGCATAATCAATAAATAAACATGGCACGGCATTAACCTTCGTGCATAAATAAATAAACATGGCACGGCATCACCCTTCGTGCATTATCACTCTTCCTCACCCAAATAACAATCACGGTTAAGGGCAGAGAAAGAAACAACAATTCATAAATCGTCCCATCAAGGGCAATCAATAATTATCTTCACAACAAATCCCAACAAGGGAGAACAATAACAATTCACCTGTAATATATCTCAAAATATCATTTTCCAACGACTCACGGTCATACTAGACGCCAGTGTATGGATGCTCGTCACCACAGATCATACACCGCACTCGATCACATAACACATAACACATAATCCTATTCCCTCAAGCTAGGATAGAACAAACACTTACCTCGAATGCTTATGAACAATCCAATCCGTGGAAATGTCTTTTCTTTCAATTTGGCTCCAATCCAACCGTATCTATACACAATTGATTTAATATCATCAATTCTACTCAACAAACTAATTCTTAATACCAAATACCACTTTTACAACATTCTGCCATGAATAGTGAATTTCAACCCCGGGCCCACATGGTCGGAATTCGGGGTTATGACTAAAATCCGGTTACCCATTCCCCCACGAGTTCATATATATGATTTGTTTCAAAATCGGACCTCAATTCGAGGTCCAATTCCCCAATTTATGAAAAACCCTATTTTCTAACAAAAACAAGAATTTTACCATGAAAACATTTGATTTCTAATGAAAAACATGTTTAATGATGTTAGGAATTGAAAGAATTAAGTAAAAAGTGACTTACAATCGATTTGATGAAGAAGAAATCCTTGAAGAATCGCAAATGGGTGTTTTGGTTTTGTAAAAATGTGAAGAAATGACTCAAATCCGTGTTTTTCAGGTCTCTGTGTTCGCATTTGCGAACATGGGTTCGCAATTGCGAACCCCGACCAATTTCTGGAGTTTGAAAAATAAGCTAAGGGTGGGAAGTTCGCATTTGCGAACATTTCTTCGCATTTGCGAAGCCAAGGCAAAACTGGGAAGTTCGCATTTGCGAACTATTGTTCGCAATTGCGACACACAGGCTAAATATGGGGAGGTTCGCATTTGCGAACTATTGTTCGCATTTGCGAACCCAGGCGGAATAGTGGCCGGTTCGCATTTGCGAACTATAGCTCGCATTTGCGAACACAGGCACAGAAGGGTCAAGTTCGCATTTGCGAACTATTGTTCGCATTTGCGAACACAGACACAATAGGGGGAGTTCGCATTTGCGAACTATTGTTCGCATTTGCGAACTCTGCAGAATAGTGGGGAGTTCGCATTTGCGAACTATTGTTCGCATTTGCGAACTCTGCAGACCAGTTGCAGACAGCAACTTCTAATATGAAAAATCGATCTCGTGGCCTATCCAAAGTTCACCCGAGCCCTCGGGGCTCCAAACCAAATATGCACATAACCTCAAAAACACATTATGAACTTGTTCGTGCGATCACATCGCCAATATCACTTCATTTTAATCAAATCGAGCCTCAAACTCATGATTTTCATACTTTTGATTTTTCAAAACTTCTTAACTTGGAACTCAAGGTCCAAAACATCTCAAACGACGTCCAAATGTCACCAAACTTTACAGAAATCACATATATAATATTTAAGACTTGTACCGGGCGTCGGAACCAAAATACGAGCCCGATACCAAGGTCTATTAATTTATTTCCTTTAATAATTGCATCAAAAACAATTTCACATAAAAATTCATAACTTGGGCTCTAGGCCTCGGAATTCGACTCCGGACACATGTCCAAGTCCCATATTTTCCTACGGACCTCTCGGGACCATTCAATCTCGGGTCCGGATCCGTTTACCAAAAATGTTAACCGAAGTCAACCATATCAATATTAATATCATTTTTATCCAAATTTATCATAGAATTCATATTTTCTATCACAAAATCTTTCCGGCTACATGCTCGGATCGTGCACGTCAATCGAGGCAACATAGAATGAGGTTTTCAGGGCCTCAGAAGCTCGAAATTATTAATAAAATAAGTGATGACCCTTTGGGTCGTCACAATCTCCACCTCTAAAACAACCGTTCGTCCTCGAACGGACAAAAGAAAGAAGTACCCGAGTCAGGAAACAAGTGTGGGTAACGGCTCCGCATATCAGACTCGGACTCCCAGGTCGATGCCTCAGGAGGCTGACCTCTCCACTGAACACGCACAGAAGGATAACTCTTCGACCTCAGCTGTCGAACCTGCCGGTCTAGAATAGCCACCGGCTCCTCCTCGTAAGATAGATCATTGTCCAATTGGACAGTACCGAAGTCTAACACATGTGTGGGATCGCCGTGGTATCTCCGAAGCATAGATACGTGAAAAACTGGATGCACGGCTGATAAGCTAGGCGGCAAAGCTAATCTGTAAGCCACCCCTCCCACTCTGTCTAGAATCTCAAATGGACCAATATACCTAGGGCCGAGCTTGCCCTTCTTCCCAAACCTCATCACGCCCTTCATAGGCGACACTCGGAGCAATACTCGTTCACCAACCATGAAATCTACATCTCGAACCTTATGATCCGCATAAGTCTTTTGCCTAGACTGAGCTGAACGCAATCTCTCCTGAATAGTCTTGACCTTATCTAAGGCCTCCCGAACTAAGTCTGTACCCAACAACCGAGCCTCTCCCGGTTCAAACCATCCAACCGGTGATCGACATCGCCTACCATACAACGCCTCATACGGAGCCATCCGGATGCTAGATTGGTAGTTGTTATTGTAGGCGAACTCCGCTAATGGTAGAAACCGATCCCACGAGCCTCCGAAATCAATAACACGGGCTCGAAGCATGTCCTCGAGAATCTGAATAGTCCTCTCGGACCGGCCATCCGTCCGAGGATGAAATGCCGTACTCAACCGAACCTGAGTGCCTAACTCACGCTAGACCGCTTTCCGAACCGCGAGGTAAACCGCGTACCCCGATCGGAGATAATAGATACCGGCACCCCATGGAGACGAACAATCTCCCTAATGTAAACCTCCGCGAACCTCTCCGACGAGTAGGAGACAGATACTGGAATAAAGTGTGCTGATTTGGTCAACCTATCAACAATGACCCAAATAGCATCAAATTTCCTCCGAGTCAAAGGAAGTCCAATAACGAAGTCCATAGTGATCCGCTCCCATTTCCACTCGGGAATTTCAATCCTCTGGAATACACCACCAGGTCTCTGGTGCTCATATTTCACCTGCCGACAATTTAGACACCGAGCGACATACGCAACGATATCTTTCTTCATTCTGCGCCACCAATAGTGCTGCCGTAAGTCCTGGTACATCTTCGCGGCGCCTGGGTGAATAGAATACCGCGAACTGTGGGCCCTCGCTAAGATCAACTCTCGAATTCCTTCGACATTGGGCACACAAACTCGACCCTGCAATTTCAATACCCCATCATCATCTAGATTCACCTGTGTGGCACCTCCCCGCTGTACCGTATCTCTCAACTCACGCAAATGAGGATCATCAAATTGCCTCTCACGGATACGCTCTAATAAAGAAGAACGAGCGACCGTGCAGGCTAACACCCTGCTAGGTTCAGAAATGTCTAATCTCACGAACCGGTTGGCTAAGGCCTGGACATCTAGAGCTAATGGTCTCCGACTGACTGGAATATAAACAAGACTGCCCATACTGGCTGACTTCCTACTCAAAGCGTCAGCCACCACGTTTGCTTTTTCCCCGATGATATAAAAAGGTAACATCATAATCTTTCTGCAATACCAGCCACCTTCTCTGCCTCAAATTCAACTCTTTTGTTTAAACAAATACTGAAGACTCTTATGATCGGTGTATACTTCACATACTACACCATACAAATAATGCCTCCGGATCTTCAATGCGTGAATAATCGCCGCAAATTCTAGATCATGCACTGGGTAATTCTTTTCAGGCATCTTTAACTGCCTCGAAGCATAGGCAATAACCTTGTCATCCTGCATTAACACTGCACCAAGCCCAATACGGAAAGCATCACAATAATCAGTATAAGGTCCCGCACTTGTAGGTAAAATCAATATCGGTGTTGTAGTCATGGCTGTCTTGAGCTTTTGAAAGCTCGCCTCACATTCATCTGACTATTCAAATTGAACACCTTTCTGTGTCAATCTGGTCAGTGGGGTTGCAATAGATGAAAACCCCTCGCCGATAATAACCCGCTAATCCCAAGAAACTCCAAATCTCTGTGGCTGATGTCAGTCTAGGTCAGTCCTTGACTGCCTCAATCTTCTTCGGATCAACTTGAATACCTGCTGCCGTCACAATATGACCCAGGAATGCAACTGAACTTAGCCAAAATTCACACTTTGAAAATTTTGCATATAGCTGGCTATCTTTCAGAGTCTGTAAGGCCACTCTGAGATGTTGCGCATCCTCCTCCTAACTGCAGGAGTAGGTCAATATGGAAACAATGAAGACTACAACGAACAAGTCTAATTAAGGCACGAACACACTCATGCGTATGCACATATCCATGACTCTGAAGTCTGGCCATAAGAGTTATTCTTAAATTACAACATTGTCAATTAACCCTGTTATCAAATACCTTATTCTACAAATCCCACTTTACTCAGAATGAGGTATGGTGACCTCGTGATTATTTTCCCGAATTAATGCGTCATATTTATCCTTACCCGGTGCTCGTCTCAAAGGCTAAGCTCAACGGTTTCAAAATAGAAATGGCTAATATGAATAGAAACTATACAAGAATTGTCAAATAGTCCTAACGGGCATGACTCTTATTTGCGAATGCAATACGAAAATATTAATTTCATAAAAGAAGAATTTTAAACACATAAACTCTTACTAGCAGGACCCAGTCCTCATATGATATCCACCGCAGCTTGAAGCTCGGCTTAGAAATATTTCACAGTATGCCAAAAATTGGAGGATCTCATCCTCAACTCTGAATCAGAGTGCTTGCACATCATATCATCTGAAATTTTTCATTTCCTTTCTTTCTTCCTTTCAATAATTGTCCGTCAAAGATAATCACGACATAAAATAAGCCCTCATACTGATAGGGAGCACAATTAACGATTAAAATTAGTTATCCCGAAAATTATATCAAAACCCACTGTAATAAGTAATATAAAGTCACTCTTAGCCTCATGGATATTTTAGTGACTAACACCTAATAATAGGGATGTCTATCCTCATGTAATATCTCAACGTGAGTATTTCCCTAAGTAGGTTTGATGATTACGATGCTCGCTCATGAATGGAGCATGTTAAAAGGACTCGCCTAAATTTTCTTTCAAAAACCAAATTAAATTAAGGGAAAAATTATTCTGTCTATAACAATCTGAATTATACGTGTGATGACCACATTTGGTGTAGTGACCTCCCTCATATCATAAAAATTATATCAATGGTCGGGTCTCCACCTCTAGGATTTTCACCTCCACCTCTAACATCATAACCTCTACATCTGGCTGGCCATGTAGGATAATTATTAACTGCAATGGAGCGTGTAGCCTGAGTGCTTTCCTAAAATTGTATTTCTCCAATATTCCACATTCACAGCAATTCCTTTAAGGATCGGTTAACTTATTGCTCATGGCAATATATATTCGGACACAGTCATTGTGACCTGGTACAACCGTTCAGGATCGCACATATCACATATTGCAGAGAATCTCGGGGTGACGTCTTCATAACATTTTCTAAAAATAGAGTTTAGAAGATAGCGTTGCATTGGCCGGCTTGCCCTCTTGGTAATCTTGTCACAAACATTGATGGCCAATTTCCTCTTTTGCTATGTTGGCTTAACACTGTTGAGCTACCCCGTTTACTCATATACTCTTCGTCATTCTCCGGGGGCGATCCTTACCCCATGAAAAGAACCAACCTTAAATATGTATAAATTATTTGGAGGACATTTCCATACCATATATATATACATTCCAATAACTCATCATATTTGTCCTTCACAACTCCAACACATCGACCGGACGTCAAGGTCCGTTGAAACCCAACACGATTTATTAGGTGATCTCCCGATATAATTGCGTCTTCCGTTGGGACCATAACTTGTGTGGTAAATACATTATCTTCCCACTACTTCTGTGTGCCTTCCGTAGCACAGTAAAATGAACTCCTCGCATTCGACTATTCCCACGTTCTGTAATTCCTCATAAGAACTGTCAAGCACAATCTCGTGGGTTCTCAAAAGATGCACCGCTGAAGGTGGCAGCGAAGACTTTGGTGAAACCTATCTGTCCTCCGTAAAACCTTTGAAGGAATAGTTGATCTATCACCAGCCCGTGCCATTGTTCGGCTGGATAAGCGGTACGTGACTACGCCATTCGTGGGAAGACAAGAGTGGAAATTTAACTTAACACTTTGAAGAACAAATTCGCACGATAAGAAAGAACAATTGAGAGACTCTTTCCTAACTCAATAGACTCTGGAGGACAAGTACAGACGTCTCCGTACCTACCTCTCAAACTCTACTAAGCTTGTTCGTGAGTGGTGAGACCTATGTAACCTAGAGCTCTGATACCAACTGTCACGACCCGGATTTTACCCCAATATCGGGATCGTGATGGCGCCTACTCGTGGTAGCTAGGCAAGCCACTGTATTCATACTATCTTGTTTTTAACACAATTTTAATTAAATAAATGCGGAATACTTTATCGAAATGGAAATAACAAATCACAAGGTAAAAATCATACTGAAATCCTCTACCCAAGACATGGAGTCACCAACTCACGAACTACTATGGAATACTACACATAAAAGTCTCAAGGAATTATAACATAATTTCTGTTTGTCTCGGAACAAAGAGACTACAGCTAATGACATAAATAAAGAGCGGACGTCTGCAAGCTACCTCGGTCTCAAATGTGATCAACTCCCACGCAATCTATTTACCGCTGCTGCTGCTCCTGATCGTAACTTGGACCTGTGCAAAAACGCACAGAAGTGTAGCATCAGCACAACCGACCCCATGTGCTGGTAAGTGCCTGGCCTATCCCGGCGAAGTAGTGACAAGCCTAGGACCAGACACCCACATAAACCTGTACAATTCAATATATATATATGTGTACCACAAAATAACAAGAAATAATCAAGTATTAACACAATAAGGAATATCTTAAAGAATTCAACAATTAACCACGGTTAATAATTTCACAAGGAAAAACAAAGTGTAATGTAAACACAAGTAATATCAATTGAAGAAATAGCAAACAGTTGCACGGCATCACCCTTCGTGCTTTTACTCTCATCCTCACCAAATAAGCAAATAAAGTACACGGCATCACCCTTCGTGCTTTTACTCTCATCCTCACATCCATGGTACGGCATGATCCTTCGTACATGGTTCAATAATAGGGCACGGCATGATCCTTCGTGCATAAATAAATAAATAAACATGGCACGGCATCACCCTTCGTGCATTATCACTCTTCCTCACCCAAATAACAATCAAATAAGTTCACAAGGAAAACAAGGTATAATGGAAACACAAGTAATATCAAGTCAAGAAATGGCAAACAATTGCACGGCATCACCCAAATAAAATATAATGGAAAAACAAGTAATATCAAGTCAAGGAATAGCAAACAATTGCACGGCATCACCCTTCGTGCTTTTACTCTCATCCTCACCAAATAAACAAATAAAGTACACGGCATCACCCTTCGTGCTTTTACTCTCATCCTCACATCCATAGTACGGCATGATCCTTCGTACATGGTTCAATAACGAGGCACGGCATGATCCTTCGTGCATAATCAATAAATAAACATGGCACGGCATTAACCTTCGTGCATAAATAAATAAACATGGCACGGCATCACCCTTCGTGCATTATCACTCTTCCTCACCCAAATAACAATCACGGTTAAGGGCAGAGAAAGAAACAACAATTCATAAATCGTCCCATCAAGGGCAATCAATAATTATCTTCACAACAAATCCCAACAAGGGAGAACAATAACAATTCACCTGTAATATATCTCAAAATATCATTTTCCAACGACTCACGGTCATACTAGACGCCGGTGTATGGATGCTCGTCACCACAGCCCATACACCGCACTCGATCACATAACACATAACACATAATCCTATTCCCTCAAGCTAGGATAGAACAAACACTTACCTCGAATGCTTATGAACAATCTAATCCGTGGAAATGTCTTTTCTTTCAATTTGGCTCCAATCCAACCGTATCTATACACAATTGATTTAATATCATCAATTCTACTCAACAAACTAATTCTTAATACCAAATACCACTTTTACAACATTCTGCCATGAATAGTGAATTTCAACCCCGGGCCCACATGGTCCGAATTCGGGGTTATGACTAAAATCCGGTTACCCATTCCCCCACGAGTTCATATATATGATTTGTTTCAAAATCGGACCTCAATTCGAGGTCCAATTCCCCAATTTATGAAAAACCCTATTTTCTAACAAAAACAAGAATTTTACCATGAAAACATTTGATTTCTAATGAAAAACATGTTTAATGATGTTAGGAATTGAAAGAATTAAGTAAAAAGTGACTTACAATCGATTTGATGAAGAAGAAATCCTTGAAGAATCGCAAATGGGTGTTTTGGTTTTGTAAAAATGTGAAGAAATGACCGAAATCCGTGTTTTTCAGGTCTCTGTGTTCGCATTTGCGAACATGGGTTCGCAATTGCGAACCCCGACCAATTTCCGGAGTTTGAAAAATAAGCTAAGGGTGGGAAGTTCGCATTTGCGAACATTTCTTCGCATTTGCGAAGCCAAGGCAAAATTGGGAAGTTCGCATTTGCGAACTATTGTTCGCAATTGCGAACACAGGCTAAATATGGGGAGGTTCGCATTTGCGAACTATTGTTCGCATTTGCGAACCCAGGCAGTATAGGAGCATTCCACGCATAGCTCGCATTTGCGAACACAGGCACAGAAGGGTCAAGTTCGCATTTGCGAACTATTGTTCGCATTTGCGAACACAGACACAATAGGGGGAGTTTGCATTTGCGAACTATTGTTCGCATTTGCGAACTCTGCAGAATAGTGGGGAGTTCGCATTTGCGAACTATTGTTCGCCAGTTGCAGACAGCAACTTCTAACATGAAAAATCGATCTCGTGGCCTATCCAAAGTTCACCCGAGCCCTCGGGGCTCCAAACCAAATATGCACATAACCTCAAAAACACATTATGAACTTGTTCGTGCGATCACATCGCCAATATCACTTCATTTTAATCAAATCGAGCCTCAAACTCATGATTTTCATACTTTTGATTTTTCAAAACTTCTTAACTTGGAACTCAAGGTCCAAAACATCTCAAACGACGTCCAAATGTCACCAAACTTTACAAAAATCACATATATAATATTTAAGACTTGTACCGGGCGTCGGAACCAAAATACGAGCCCGATACCAAGGTCTATTAATTTATTT
This sequence comes from Nicotiana noctiflora, assembly GCA_032618575.1. NCBI lineage: Eukaryota > Viridiplantae > Streptophyta > Magnoliopsida > Solanales > Solanaceae > Nicotiana > Nicotiana noctiflora. The sequence continues at coordinate 64,287 of JASVEL010011348.1, read as the reverse complement.
CCTTTAATAATTGCATCAAAAACAATTTCACATAAAAATTCATAACTTGGGCTCTAGGCCTCGAATTCGACTCCGGACACATGTCCAAGTCCCATATTTTCCTACGGACCTCTCGGGACCATTCAATCTCGGGTCCGGATCCGTTTACCAAAAATGTTGACCGAAGTCAACCATATCAATATTAATATCATTTTTATCCAAATTTCTCATAGAATTCATATTTTCTATCACAAAATCTTTCCGGCTACATGCTCGGATCGTGCACGTCAATCGAGGCAACATAGAATGAGGTTTTCAGGGCCTCAGAAGCTCGAAATTATTAATAAAATAAGTGATGACCCTTTGGGTCGTCACACCCAGTATGTTCCATCCTTTATTAATTGTGTTGCCCAATATCTATGTTATTCCATGGTACATACCTATATAGAACTGCACAGGTTTATGTGAGTGTCTGGTCCTACGCTTGTCACTACTTCGCCGGGATAGGCCAGGCACTTACCAGCACATGGGGTCAGATTGTGATGATACTACACTTCTGTGCATTTTTTCACAGGTCCAGGTTTTGAGCAGGAGCAGCAGCAGTAGTACACTAGCAGGATTATCGTACCTCCAAGATTGAGGTAGCTTGCAGGCATCCACAAGCCCTGCGTCTCCTCTATTTGCTTTTATTATTGTTGTGGTCTCATTGTTCTGAGACAGACGGTTATTGTTTATTTCTTTCAGACCATTATGTGTAGTTATTCTTCAGTAGTTCGTGAGTTTGTGACTCCACTTCTTGGGTAGAGAATTTATGTCAATTATTTTACTCTATTATTCGACTTTTAATCGAAAGACTTCTGCATTTAAAGTTATGAGTATTATTCCTGCTATTAAATATGAGAACAAAATGGTTGTATAAACATGAAGATGGTGAGTGAATTAGCTTGCCTAGCTACCACGAGTAGGCGCCATCACGATCCCGATGGTGGGGGTATCCGGGTCGTGACAGGATAAGAGTAAAATCACGAAGGGTTATGCCATGTAATTTATATTGATTCTTATGGTGAGGACGGTAGTAAAAGCACGAAGGGTGATTTCGTGCACTTGTCTTTAATTTTCCTGATTCTTGCTGATAATTAAGTTATGTTGTCCTTTACGTTTATTTACTTATTTTCTATTATTATTTCATTTTATTTTGATGTTATAGATTCCACTACCCCATTGGTCTTGTGACTGTTGTTTGGGTGAGAAAGAGCGTAAAACACGAAGGGGGATGCCGTGTATCGTTTTGGTGAGAGAGTGTTAAAGCACGAAGAGTGATACCGTATATTATTTTAGTGAGAAAGAGTAAAAGCAAGAAGGTTGATGACATGTACTTGTCTTTGATTTCCTATTTTTTATTGATAAATATGTTACGGTTTATCTACACTAAATTGTTGATTTCCTGTTGATACTTGTTGTACCCTGCAGGATGATATCCCCTTTCTATTTTCAATTGAATTGTGGCGGTCCTCATATTTAATTTTTGCTCTTCTGTTACTATTAGATGTTTCCTCGCAACATGCTTTTCCCCCTCCCATACTTGACTGTATATGGATGTCTCTTTCTGTACTTCTTTTCTGTTGTATATAGGTAAATTGCACATGTATAATTGGTAGTCTGGTCCTAGCTTCGTCACTACTTCACCGAGATTAGGCTAGGCACATACCAACACATGGGGTCGGTTGTGCTGATACTGCACTCTGCACTATATGCAGATCCCGAAGCAGTTTTTGGACCGTAGAGTGGAGGCTACCTTCAGTCCACCCGGAGACCCAAGGTAGACCTGCAGGCATCCGTAAGCCCTGGCGTCTCCCTTTATCTCTATTTCATATTTCATTTTTCTTCTATTCAGAAGTGTACTGTTATTTCTTCAGACCATGAATATAGTAATCTTAGATAGTATGTGACAATGTGACACCAGGTTTTGGGTGCTTAAGGTTTTAAGGGTTGTAATAGATGCAAATTTCAAATATTTAATTTTTATCTTCCGCTTAATTATTTAAAGTTTTGTTGTTTTTATGTTATCGCTTAATATTTATTAAAAAGAAATAATTGAATAATGAAGTAAGTAGCTAAGTGATTGGCTTGGCTAGCTCACATTATTAGGTGTCATCACAACTCCTGAGGGTGGAAAATCCAGATCGTGACACAACCATACTTGGGAGTTGGTCTCTTTAACATCTGGGAAGCAAGCAATAGACTGTAGGTGGATACACAACATCAAACATAAAGCATATGGAAATATTAAAAGATTTAAAACCAGGTTGGTAGTAAAGGGTTATACTCAGCAGGCTGGATTGATTATGCTGAGACCTTCTCCTCTATTGTGAAAATAACAATTGTTAGGGTCCTAGTTGACGTGGGTGTTAAGAAGAGCTAAGATATATTCCAATTGGATGTGAACAATGCTTCCTCCATGGAGACCTACATGAGGAGGTATACATGGAGGCTCCACCTGGACTTGTAGTTGTTGATCAATGTAGCCTAAGTAGAGTGGTATGCAAGCTAAACAAGTCACTATATAGACTGAAGCGAGCCGGTAGACAATGGTATGCAAAGTTAACCGAAGTATTGTCTTCAAAGGGGTATCAACATTGTGAAAATGATCATTCCCTTTTCTGCGAAAAAACTTCCACATACATCATCTTTGTAGTTATATAAGTTGATGACGTTATCATCACTAGAACTGACTCAGAAGAGATTGGAAGCTTGAAGGCCTTCCTTGCTCAAAAATTTAGAATAAAGGATTTGGGCAAGCTTCATTATATCTTGGGTCAGGAGGTCCTATACAAACCTGATGGTATCCATATATCTCAAAGGAAGTTTGCTTTGGATTTGCTAAAAGAATACCAGTATTTTGACTACAGTAATGTCTCCTTACCACTTGATCCTACTGTCAAACTAAAAGCACAAGAGGCTAATCTCCTACCAAATCTCACATACTATAGAAAGTTAGTGGTAAAGCTCAATTTTCTCACAAACACCGAGCTGGATATAGCTTACAGTGTGTTGCTCTTAAGATAATTTATGCAAGCTCCAAGAGATACTCATTTGACTGCAGCATTTCACATCCTTAGGTATCTCAAAAAGGATCCTAGCTTGGGTGTATTCTACTCCAACAGTCCTGACTGTTCAATCAAGGCCTATTGTGACTCACACTGGGCAGATTGCCCAGAAACTCTAGGAGATCTGTTACTAGGTACATTGTTCTAGTAGGAGATAGACCTATTAGCTGCAAGTCTAAGAAGCAGGAGAATGTTTCCTTGTCCTCGGCTGAAGTAGAGTACACATCTCTCAGGAAAGTAGTTGAGGAGTTCGTGTAGTTGAGCAGGCTGTTTGCAGAGCTTACTCTTTCCCAATCAAGATCTATTCAGGTGTTTTGTGATAGTCAATATGCCATACATATTGCCCATAATCCAGTATTTCACGAAAGAACCAAGCACATTGAAGTCGACTACCATTTTGTGAGGAACAAGCTACAAGAAGGTCTCATCTCTCTTCATCGTGTGAATACTCACAATCAGTTGGCTAATATTCTCACTAAAGCCCTCACATGGGTCAAACATTCAATTATCCTAGGCAAGTTGGATGTGAAGACCTCACCTCCAACTTTAGGGAGGGGGGATATTGAGTATAGTTATTATTCATACATTATTTATTGTATTGTATACTTAGTTAGCTTATTAGTTAGTAGCTTAGCTAGCTTAGTTAGTAATTAGCTTGGTCAAATAGTCAATATGTATATATATACTCGTATAGTTACTGAAAGGAGTTGAGGGTTCTTATTTTACAGAAAATATTTTCCGTCTATCTGTTCTCTTTATCCCTCTCCGTTCCCTTCTCTTCCCTCTCCTCAGACCTTCCAGAAGACTCCATGGTAGCTTTGTAGATCTGAGCTTGCATATGTAGTTTGTTACATGTTGAATTTCGTGACCATTTACATAAGTAAACTGCTTATAACGGAATAATTTTATTTATGCAAATTTTCATTATTGTCACTTAGTAAATGTCACCCAACAGCAGAAAAACCAAAATCGAAGTAAATTTAAAGTTTGTAGTGCTGCACTTATAACCAAAGTTGAATTTCTCATACAACTCTTTTTTCCTTCATATTGAAGGCGACTTCACGTCATACTTAACCAAATGATTAAAATTCTTATACAGCTATTTTCTTTTCCTTTAATTGAAGGCGCTTCACTTCCCCAAAGTGTTAAAAATAATTATCAGCATCTAGACGCAGCTAGTTAAAATGCCCAAAAACATTACAAAAGAAGAAAATTTAATTAAAGACACCAATAGCAAATGAAAAGGGAAGGAAGGAATAGGAGTGTGCATTCGATTTTGACTCTTATCGATAATTACTTATTGATTATCAATTTGTACATATACTTATCATTATCGTTTCAATAAATTTTCGATTTTTTCGATTTCGATTTATCAATTTTTGGGGCTTATCGATTCGGTTGTCGATTACACCAATAAGAAAATTTACGGGATTCCACGTAAAGTATAACGTTATAAACACGTCTAACTAATATGGACAAAAAGAAGCTAAAATAAGACGAATATCATTTATAACTTAAAAAATGTATCAACAAGCATATACAACGAAACTAAATTAAGGGATCAAATGTACGTCACCAACACTCCAACGGTATAAAAAAAAATACATCATCACGACTAATTTTGTTTTCCATTAATTTGAACTTCATTCCGTTAGCTTTAAATATGATCATTCATTAAATATGATAGAGGAAACAATAGGGTTAGGACTTAGGGTAAAGGAAAGGGTGTTATAGAATAAGGGTACAAAAAATTTATAAATAACAAATAAAAAAATAAAATAAAATAAATTTTTTTAGTATATTTTATCAGTTTATCGATAAAGCGATAAACCGAAAAGGACAAATCGAAATCGAAATCGAAATCGATAAATTGATAAGGAAAATTTTGAAATCGAAATCAAAATCAATAAATCGATAAATCGATAAAAAATAATTTATTGAAACGATTCGAATGCACACACATGAGAAGGACGAAGCTTCCCATGTTTTTATAGACTTAGACCTAACCAATTTCTAAAACATGAAAGGCAGTTGTAATACGGTTGTCCAAAAAAAATAAAAATTACGGAAACGCACAAAAATCCGTGTGTCCCGTCATAATCACGGATATAACGAAGTTTCCAGCCTAAATCAAAATAAAATAGAAACAAATTTACGAATACATCAACGCGGTGCCTTTTTGTGTTATTTTTAATTGTTAATAACGTGTTCAGACAATAATATAAGATTAGAAAAGCAATATTTGTCTCTAAAGACTATGACCATGCGCAAATTGCATCTATCTCCTATTTTATGATTTCCTATAGTTCATATTTAAGTAATAAGAATTTTGAATGCGTAAATTGAAATTTTACATGGTAGAATGAGAAGAATTAATTACCCGGGAATTATTATGTGCTCAAAGGTACGGCTCACATGCATTAAGAATGTTTGGCTCAAAAGTTAGCACACACAATGGTGTTTAATATATATGAATTACGGGCTAATCATAGCAAATCGTAATAATTCATGGACCAACAAAAAGAAATGATAATAACTACTCAAGATTAGGAGCAGAAACATTAACAACTTTTATTGATGATATTGATTTGTCTTGCCTCCCCATGAAGAGGTTCAGAGCCTTCCAATGATGTTTTATCTTCCCACAAGATGGCTACTTTTTGTCTCTCCTCTTTCTCTCTATGGAGAATAGTGGTTCGGCAAAAGCCCCTCTTCTGGGATTCATTCTTCTAGTATTTATAGTTGTGAGCTCCGTGAGCTGAAAATAAGTGATCGTGACCACGCTGAGATTTCATCCCCGTGGGGAGGTGGATAGGTCATGCCTTTGTGGATCCTAATGAGAGTCGACTAATGTTATAAATAAGTGGTCATACAACTTATTAATTATGGATCAGCTTAAGGCAAGAGCAATTGCGTTAATTATGTCGAATTCTGGCAATACACAATTAGTCCCTCCGCTTATCGAGGTCGTGCTTCGGCAGAGCTCGATGAGCGAAATTTATCGATTGTGATCCGAAAAACTCGAATAAGGGGAGGGGGGTTGTTGCTTTGGTCGAGACCGAATTCTTTTTGGCGATGGTCTGAGCCTTGTGGAATGTCGGCGTTATGTTGTCATATTACCAACTTGTCGTATGGTCAAGACGGAACGCCTCTTCTCGGCAAAGATATATGTTGTTTTAACACGATTCGAGCGAGATCGAATTTTGTTACGCTCTGGTCCTCATATTTATTTGGGATCATAGTCGTTGATGACAGGAGATGGGCCGTATGTGATGCGGCCGTGGAGAATAAATATGCGCCGGATATGCTTTTGGTAGCGTCCAGAATTTCGAAGGTGTACGACACATTCTTCCAGCATTCACAGGCCGTTAAGATTATTCCAATGGCGAGACATTGGCGGGTGGCCGAGGATTCACTTCGTGGTGCTTGTCATAATGACGCATGCTTTGGTAGAACTGAACCTTTTTACGGTTGGTCATGTAGTTAATGATGGCTATTGGATTTCCCGAAATCCATTTACGTTGCCTATAAAGGTAGGTTGAGGCATTCATTTCTCATTACTTCATTGTTCATTTGAGAGTGATTCCGAAGAAACCTTTTTATTTTGCTAATTCATCTTCTCCTTTCTTTCCTTGATTGTGATAACCTTCATCGTGCCCATCGAATTCTATTCCTTTCTCTTTAGTAGATCAGCAATAGTAGGTAGTTCTTCTCGCGATGCTACACTAATGGATTTGAAGGTCAATTCTCCAGTAGTTGAAGGGCCACCTCCAACAATGGGAGGCTTAGAGCATATAGAGACCGGAGAATTTTCATCGGTTGACAAGATAGTTCCTCGGCCCGGAGGTCCGGCGATTCATTTCACCGCCAATGGTGGAGAGGACCCGGTGGATGAAGCCTCGTTAATGAGAGAAATTGGAATGGTCCGACTACGGGAACAGGGGGTCATTCCTACCCATGCATACATCGTTCTCGCTAAAGCGAGAAGAGGGTCCACACTAACCGCAGGGGATACTGCGTATTTTATGCATATCCCTTCAAGTTGGGGTTCAAGATTCTGCTCCCAATGCTGATGGTGGATTTCTATCGTTACTACGGGGTTCGCCTGGGTCAGCACACTTCTTCTCTCTACAAATTACTGGCGATGTTTATGAAGTATGGGGAACGGGCCGGTAGGGTGGTCACGGTGCAGCACGTGCTCAGCCTTTACGCTCCCCAGATAGTCCATGGCACCATGCTTCGTGCATGACCTCATGGGTCGAGGGTTCTGACCCGCACTGGATGATGAGGTCGACCCCCGCCGTTTTGAGCATTTTTACTTTATCAGGACTGAGCATTTAGTGGCGTGCCCCACTTGGTTCCCAGAGGCTTGGAACCATGCACGTAAGTTATTTTATTGTCGTATTCTTTTTTCTTTTCTTGTCTCACATTTGTGAGTGTTGACTCGTGTCAATATTATAGACGAGACCGGCTCCGTTAGCTAGGATACATAATGGGTTGAGGCCGTGCTTTCTCATACCGAGGAGGCACACACGTGGGCATCTTTCTGTGAGACATGGTCACAGGCTTGCTACATGTGAGAAACTGACTTCTTCTTTTGTTCTGTTTTTATTCGGCTTTATTTACCAACTTTGCTTTTCTGTGACAGGGAGGGCACGTCGTAGCAGGGCTCCTTGGTTGGCCTTTCGGCAACCGGGTGTAGTTGCTCAGCTTATTGCAGCACTAGTACCGTGCCGCATACAGAGGGTAGCATCTGTTGAGTCTTCGAAGGCTCCTTCCCCACCATGGGCCGCACTTCGGGATGAGGGGTAGTCGGGGGTTGTGCGCCCAAAGGATGAATTGCCCTCAGACGGTGAGGAGGAGGAGAAGCTGCTAATTAGGCGCAGGGTTGTGTTCACGCTGGCTCCTCCTATGGTAATTAACTTGGACTCCTCTCCAGCGGATGCGGAAAAGGGTACGGCCGCGGCGCCCGCCCTTGAAGGCGAACAAATAGTAGGGGTTGCCCCGGCTGGCCTAGGCCATGATGATAATGTCGCTTCGGCGACTCAGTTAGTGAATTTCGTCGCTGAAATGGGGGGAAGTTCCTTAGTGGCTGCTGAGGTTGGCGAGCCAAGCATTCCATTGGCGATTGTGGTGGGCGACTCTGCCTTGCCAGTGGCGGGAGGAGGAAGAGACGATGCAGGAGAAGAATATGAGTCCGAATCTGATTTGGACACCGAAGACATTCGCATGTTCCGGGAAGGCTTCACAAATTCGGCTGTGCACGCAGAGGGAAGGCCTCACCTCATTGAGGTCCCCACGAATTTAAACTTATTGCTTCAAGGCTCGAGTTTGGTTCCACAGTTTGGACTACTATGCTCGGAAGCCAAAAATGCATCGCTTAGGGACATTATGGATATCGGGCTGATGAATGAGGTGGTCGTGAAGGGATTAAGGGTATGTAACCGGACATTGGTTTACTTCTTCTTTGCCTTGTTTTACTTTCCATTCTAACTGTTTCCTTTTCTTTGCAGTCCTATTTGCTAGAGATGGAGAGCATCCGTCGAGCCAACGCTACTTGGCGGTATTTTTGTGGATGTTGGAGAAGTATCGCTGCTACCGGGATAGATGTCAGGAGATAAGAACGCGCTTGAGAAACGATCCCCGTAGCCGGGCCCTAATTGAGGAATTGGAGAGGCGGGAACTCCAAATGCAGCAAGTACTTGGCAGGATAAGTGCTCTAGAGGAGCAGCTCCGTCGAAAGGATGAGGAGCTCGAGGTGGGGAAAAGGGTCGCAGCCGAGTGGGAACCTTAGGGCCTGGCCAAGGCAGCGGAGGCCGCAGCGGCCTGGAGCGGGAAGGTGGATACACTAGAGGGTGAATTCGCAGCCTTGAAACGTCAGGTGAGTGACGCCTAATCGAGGGCTGAGGCATTAAATGAGGCTATCCACGCGCACGAATCCCAATTGTTACTGGTGAGGGCTGCTATGACTTTTAGGGAGGCGATTCTCGTGGGGCGAATAGGTGTTTTTGAGCAGAATTCCAAAGTTATGGTGGACCGGGTAATGGCCTAGGAGGAAGAGAATCAGCACCTACTGGACCAGGCTGCTTTTTCCAGCCAAGCTCGTGAACTTTGGGTTTTTGCTGAGGCCCAGCGTGATGTGTATAAAAATTAGTAGGAGGCCAGCATCTTGGCTGAAGATGCTTTTGAGGGGGCACGCCAAAAGGCTCGTGAGGCCCGTTTTGACTGTGGTTTTTATGCGGCAATGATAGAGGCTGACGACAGTGCAGATGGAGGCGCGGACAACACCGAATAAAAAAGCAGTTTTCTTGTCTTGTTTGCCGCTTGGAGTTTATTTTTTGTTTTTTATTGACCGGCATTGGCCGGGTGTCACCGGGGATGACCCGCAAATAGCTTTGTAAATAAATGAAAACTTCTTTCTGTTATTTTCCTTGTACTTATTTTGTACTCCGCTCTTTCTTCCTTGGAATTTTCTTTGCATGCATTCTTGGGAGTGATTTACCTTCGAGTTTGGCTTTGGTAGGTATCTTGGTTTTTTGTTGATGCCTTTTCTTTATTGACTCGGAGTTAATGATTTATAACTGTCATTAGGTGACAATCACGCTTAGCCTTAGTCCTAGTTCGGGTGAGGTCGAACTACTGGCCATGATGATAAAAATGCGCCCATGTAGTTTGACCGGAGCTGAACGTTTCATGCCCCTAATCTTAATTCGAGTTAGGTGTACTTACTTGAATGGCGAGGGTGCCTGACCCACATCTTAATTCATTGGCGGTTGAGTTTGCTAAGTTTGATGATGAATGAGCTTGGTCCGAGTCCCGGTTTGACCATTGTTGCACGTGTCGGCAAAGTCATGTGGCCTGAGTGTCAGTTCAACTATTGTTAAACTTTGTCAATTTTGAAGGTGACGACGCATAGCCTATGTTTTGGTTCAACCGTAGTTGAATTTTTTGGCGAAGGCGCACGTCCTGAGTCTTGGTTCAATCATAGTTGAACTTATTCCCGAAGGTGCATGGCTTGAGTCCCACTTCAACTATTGTAGAACTTTATCATTTTTGATGGCGAAGGCGCATAGCCTGAGTTTTGGTTCAACCGTATTTGAATTTGTTGGCGAAGGTGCATAGCATGAGTCTTGGTTCAACCGTAGTTGAACTTGTTGGTGAAGGCACATGGCCTGAATCCCAGTTCAACTATTGTTCAACTTTATCATTTTTATGGCGAAGGCGCATAGCTTGAGTTTTGGTTCAACCGTAGTTGAATTTGTTGGCAAAGGCGCACAGCCTGAGTCTTAGTTCAACCGTAGTTGAACTTGTTGGCGAAGGCGCATAGCCTGAGTTTTGGTTTAACCGTAGTTGAATTTGTTGGCGAAGGCGCACGACCTTTGTCTTGGTTCAACCGTAGTTGAACTTGTTGGCGAAGGCGCATGGCTTGAGATTTGGTTCAACCGTAGATGAATTTGTTGGCGAAGACGCATAGCCTGAGTCTTGGTTCAATCGTAGTTGAACTTGTTGGCGGAGGCGCATAGCCTGAGTCCCAGTTCAACTATTGTTGAACTTTGTCATTTTTTATGGCGAAGGCGTATAGCCCGTACCTTCACGATGTGGATATCGAGTGCTGAGGCTCGATTTTGATTCGATACTTTGAGCAATTTAACTATTGTATTCCCGATCGGGGCATGTAGGCTATCTTGAGGTGGCTCTTGGCTTGAGGTATATCAACGTTGGTTGCCGGGCGGATCCTGTATCTAGGATGCAGGAGATGCCTCACGGGGATTTTTCCTTAGGGGGGGTGTCACGCCCCAAAACGGGGGACATGACCGGCGCCTGACCGGGTTGCCCCAGTCAAGCGGACCTGGGTGCCTTTCATTCCCACGCGTTACCCCTGTGCTGATTGTTTCTCATTAACCAAATATCTTACTAACCATGAATGATTTCACATTAAACAAATAAAACCATACGAGTGATTCATTAACATGTTTACAGTTTTTACAACGCCCGACATAACATAATGTATACATAAGACTGGAGTCCCACAGTTTACATGTCTACAGAGCCTCTAGGATACAAAAAGGGAAATACAATACTTGCCGGTAACAAGGCTCCGGCTATACCTTACAAAACCAAAATGAAATCTAAACCGAAGTGGCATGAACCACACAAGGCCCCGAGGAAGAAAGGGGCTCACCAAAACGGGCAGTGGAAGGAGAAGGATACTACTGCCGATGAGTTGAAGTGCCTGCTACTGATCCACCTACAATCATAACACGAATGTAGCGTCCCCGGCAAAAGGGACGTCAGTACACTTGAATTGTACTGGTATGTATGGACAAACTTCGTCCCAAGTAAACTCAAGCCATTAAATTACATTAAAACTAATCAAGCCAACCAACCATGTTTTCCACCTTTTTCTCATTTCAGATAAGCCTCAACATAAGCACATTCAAGGTCAACAAATAGAACAACAACCAATTAACAACATAAATTGCAAGTAGTCAAACATAGGGGCAATCGGTGCCTCCCCAGGTTGCAAACTCTCCTGCTGTCTCCTTTCACAATTTCACATCATTGATTTTTGTATCAATTTTCAATAGCGATTTCGATCGCTTTCCATCCTTATTGCCCCTGACCACCCTTATTACCTCGGCCACCCTTATCACCCCAACCCACACCTTATTTCCTCACGTTGCGGCGCACAACACGACCCCGCCTTACAGTTTAAAACACAACAATTTCAAACAACAGATAAGGTACTACACACAATTTCAAGAAGTTCAAATAAGCAACTTGCACATTGTTCCATGTTCTCAATTATATTTCAAATCAATATCACAACCATGTTACAATATTTCCATAATCAAGAATATTCACACAAGTATGTTCAATAATTTTCCACAATTCAAGTGTTTCGTCTCTTTCCACAATAAACCAATTCTCGAGTGTTTCGTTTCCTTTCCACAAAGTGCCATATAGGCCAACATAAGTATTATTCACAATTCTTTACCCAATTCAACTCTCATTTAACTTTCGGTTCATATTCTATACCACATCACTCATATTTCAACAACAACTTTGAGAATTTCACACAATTTGTCAAATTAACATTAACCAAGCAATTTTCACACATATAGGCGATTTCACAAGAATCAAAATTAGCCATACATACCTGGTGATGATTTTTCTTCCTACTTTATGCTTACCCAAGATATCCTACTCTTGCCAACCTTGTTCTTGAAGATTCTTACTTCTACTCACTTCTTTTTACTAGAAATCAAGTTCAATAATCGTGCATGAGTGTAAAAATTCTATTTTCAAAAGCTATTATATGCAAACCTCTCTTTACCCAATTTAAAACTGAAAATCAAAGAAAATAGTTAGCGTTTTTACCTTTAAAAGATTGGGGAAGTTGAATCCTTGCCCTAGGATCCCTTGGAATTAAGTGGTTGGAACAATCTTTGAAGATGAAAGATTTCTCTCTCTAAAAACCCTCCCTTCTCTCTCTAATTTTGGTAAGATGATATGATAAAATGAAGAAGAAAGGTGTTATATTAAAGAAGAGATCGGCTAAAAATGTTACAAAAATCTGGGCCGGGGCAAATCTGCGATGCACTTTGCGACCGCAGAATCAACATGCGGTCCGCATAGTGACCGCAGAATGGCCTCAAAAATTACTCCAGCTTTGTTACGGAATGCGACCATTATGCGGTCCGCATTCCTGATCTGCGGTCGCAAAGTGGACCGCAGATTCACTATGCGATCGCATTTCGACCGCATTATTGACACGATTTTGGGGGGACTTTCCGGAACGTTTTGCGGCAAGAATGCGGTCCGCATAACAGGTTTGCGGTCGCATTCTTGACCGCATATTTGACACTTTTCGGAAAAATTAATTCTCTACATTTTTGACACTTAAATCACTACCAAGGGTCCGAACCGCGGCGAGCTTCTACGCATTCCTAACACATTATTCGGACCATGACACCACAGCTACTAGGTTTTATGCACAAAATTTTACGGGGCCTTACAGGGGGCTTCTTCTTGTTTGCACTGTTAGAGATCGGAGAGAAAGAGAGCTTGGATATTGATTTGAGATCTTCGAGTTCTTCTTATCAGGGGTGCCATTTTGGGCTTGCTCGAGTGAGGTTGTTCTTCTTTTTTGGCATTTCTTTCCTTTAGGTCTAGGGAAGAACTACGCGATTTTGCTAGGAAATCCCCACAGATGGAGCCAAATTGTTTGGCTTAAAAGCTAGCACACACAATGGCGTTTACAAAATAGTATATATGAATTACGGGCCAATCATAGTAAATCGTAATAATCCATGGACCAACAAAAATAAATGATAATAAATACTCAAGATTAGGAGAAAAATTATTAACAACTTGTAATGATGATATTGATTTGGTCTGCCTTTCCACTAAGAGGTTCAGAGCCTTCCAGTGATGTTTTTTCTTCCCACAAGATTGGTACTTTTTGTCTCTCCTCTCTCTCTCTCTCTATGGGTAATAGTGGTTCAGCAGAAGGCCCCCTTCTAAGATTTATTTTTCTAGTATTTATAGTTGTGAGCTTCATGAGCTGGAAATAAGTGGTCGTGACCACGCTGAGATTTTGTCCCCATGGAAAGGCGGATAGGCCATGCCTTTGTGAATCCCACTAAATGAGAGTCGATTAATGTTATAAATAAGTGGTCACACCACTTATTAATTATGAATCAGCTTAAGGCAAGAGCAACTTCGTTAATTACAGTAGGGTCGAATTCTTACCTACACAATGAAGTTTGAGAGTGTATTACTCCCTCCGGTTCACAACAAGTGACCGGTTTCCTTTCAGCATGTCCATTAAGAAAATATTAAATCATATACAAAAATACCTAGTATGACTAACCTATCCTTATTAAATATTGGTCACATAGTTATAGTGAGGAGTGAGTTTTTTAGGGATAATATAAGGGTAAAAGAGTAAAAATAAATTATTTTTTTTTTGATTAAATAACTAGACATTTATTTTGAACCAAAAGAAAAAAGTAAACTGGTCACTTATTGTGAACTGGAGGGAGTATGTCCCTTTTTACCTAATCTTTTGGTTAGAATTACAAAGATTTGTTTACCAAAATATACATGACCTAAGAATTTAATTTGGCCAATTAATTTTAGACAAGTCTAACATATACTAAGAGTATGCGTGTACTGTAATAACCCCCAGGCTTTAGACAAAGTATCACATCGGCAAAAACACAAGAAGAATGTTGGGTTATATAAGTTAACAAGCCTTAAACCCTACTGACGTATTTTAAACTCGTGAGGGCCTAGGCCCAGAACGGGCAATATCACTAGCGGGCTGGGCTATTATAGATGGTATCAAAGCCACCCTTGTGTCAGTTGTGTAGATGGTGGGTCAGAGTTCAACTAAGTTTAGGCAAATCCCGGAAAGTTCAACTGAGTTTAGGCAAATCCTGGAGAGTTCAACTGAGTTTAGAAAAATTCCGGTTAGGTGAGGTAAACCTTAGTGCTGAGGCTAGGTGAATGCGGTGGGACAAACAACAGCGAGGACGTTGAGTCCATAAGAGGGGTTGTATGTAATACCACAAGCTTTAGACATAGTCCCACATAGGCAAAAATACAAAAGGAATATTGGGTATATAAGTTAACATTCCTTAGACCTTAGTGACGTGGACCCTAGTGACGTGTTTTAAATTCATAAGGACCTAGGCTTAGAGCGGACAATATTACTAGCGGGGTTGGGTTGTTCCATGTACAAAGAAAACTGATGAATCACACCAATTCGATAATCCGATTCAAATCGGAATATAAAAACCGATATGGTTTTGTTTGCTTTGGTTTAGTATTGGAACACAAAACCTCGACCATAATTGGTTTGGTTTGATTTTATCTAAAAAAAAGTCAAATAAAAAATAAACCAATCCGACATTATATATATATTATGTTACTCATCTCATATTATATATAATGTTACTAATCTCATATTATTATGTTACTTTCTAGAAAAATACATTATATAGTTGTTTAACCAAATAGAATTTCGGTTAAAAATAGAAATTAAGAGAAAAATTGGGTTACTAATAATCAAGAGACAAAAAGAATAAGAGACTTTTAAAAATAATAAAGCAGTAAATAAGTTTGTATTTTAGTGTAAATCAATGATATTTGTGTCCTTACAAATGCTGAGACATCCTCCTTTTATAGTTGTTTTTTCTAGGAAAATGTGTAATGCTTTAGCCTAAAGAGTATGAGCATTAAATGGTATTAAATGAAACGTTACACAATCATTCTTATTCAATATTGATTCACTAACGTATCTGGCATTTAATACTGAATTTAGACTCCTTTATGCCATCAGATTCATATCTTCAATTCCTTCTGATCTCCTGAGTTTAAATAAGTTAAATAGATATTAGATTTGTATCATTTGGATAGCATCTCGTGCCTATTTAACTTTCTTATTCTCATATCTGATATCGCCTGTGCCTCTTAACTGATCATCATGTTTTGACCATTTGACCAGTCCACATGTCATGCCACGTCACCTTCAATATAAATTCAGTTTTTCCCAATATAGATAGTCCCCCCACTTTTTATTTATTTATTAATTAAATATTTGGGAAGTGGATATTCAATAAAAAGGGAATTGTTTCCATAATTATTGCTATGACAGTGTTGACGCTTCAATTGTCTCTTCTATTTAATGCACCATATACATGTCACATTCTCACTAGTTCTGCGATTTTGCAGCCTTTTCTAAGGCTTCTTTAACTCCACTATTCACGAAATGATAGTTGCCATTATTATAGTCTTTCCATTATTACACTTCTTAATTATCGACGGTTGAGTTTATATATAAACTTATCCCTTTTTCCTTTATCTTCTTCTTCACAAGCTTTTTATCGATTTTCTTGCTATTTACTCTTGTTCATCTCTTCTTCAGTTCATATCTTCTTACTATGTCTTCTTCAAAATTTGTTTGGCTTAATTGGCCCTCTCGTATAGAGAGCAGTAGCTTGCTTGAGATATGTGTCGGTCAAGGCTGATGTTGACTTTACTTTTCCGCATCTAATTCTTCTTTATCACACCATGTTATTCCGCAATGGTGTCTTTACCCTAACTACGAGAAGTAAGAGGGCTTTGGTAAGCCTAGAAGATAATAACGACTGTGGCTGGTATACCTGGTATGTTGCGGTACCCACAATTAATTTGGCGGGTGAATCTTATATTCCGTTTTCTAAGAAATGGAACCTTGCACGTAAGTATTTCTTCATTGTCGTGTATACTTTTGTTATTTCAACTCATTTTTCATTTCATCATTTTCTTTTACTTTTTTGTAGCAACCATGGGAGATGTGGAACCCATTCCTAATTTCCGTGGTTGGGTAGATGTTGTTTTAAAAGCTCTGCCTATGGAGGCACGAACTTGGAAGTCTATTTCCAACAAAAGTGGTTGGAAAGTGAAAACTCACGGTATACACCCCTTATTATTTCTTGTATGTTAAATCTTTTACCCCTTTTAATTTTTTACCCTTCTTTTTGTCAGGATTTGCTATTTGAGGAATGTCGGCGGAAGTGGCTATCGCCATTCGAACTTCTTTAGATACTCCTCTTTCTTTGGAGAGAGGTCAAGCTACGTTGTCAAAGAGGAAAGTTGTTGAAGAAGATTCTGAAAATGATAAAGATGAACATACCTCTTTGACGGCTCGACCTAGAACCAGGAGATGCGTTGTTTCGGAGGATTAAGCTGAAATCTCTCCTGCCCGTACCTCAGAACCCATTACTATTACTCCCAACGAAGAAAACGTTCTAAGGAACACCCCTGAATCCACTCAATGCCTCTTTATTGAGGTTTTCAAAAGTGGTGAATTAGGTTCGGTTTTAGATGAAATTCCTTTTTCATCCTCCGTTCATGTTCCTTCTATTCCTCATTTGGTTTCTTGAGCTTCTCTACCCAATTTGTTTGTTCCTGCCTCTTTGCCAATTTCTGCTCCCTTGCCTGCCTCGACTCCTTCGACTCCTATTATTTTCACCTATTCTACCACTCCTCCTTCTACAGTTTCCCCTTCCTCTGTCCAACATGCATATGAGGGCTCTAGAAGTATGGCTATGAGGAGTGTAACACTTCAGGTTCCTGCTAATAACAGTCTATTAAGGAAATCTGGCGGGGCAGATGTCCGGCTTGAACCCTTAATTGGGGACATTGAGAAAATGAAGATGGACAGTCCCAGTTGTCTAACTTTGATGAATGACATAGTTCAATGTACATTAAAGGTGTTCTCTCTTTACTTTTTGATAAGTTTTTTTCTGTTTAATTCTCACTTTCATGAGTTATTTTTGTAGGCTAACCTCATTGGTACGAAGTTGATGGGGAGAATTTTCCTTTTAGAAAGGAAAGCTCGTGAGTGTGATCAGACTTTTCTCGAGGCTAAGAGGATATCCAGGGAAGCTCAGCTGGAGGCAACTAATTGGAAAGAACACCTTAAAAATGCTCATAAAAAGATAAAAGAATTGCAAGAAAGCAACCGTGACCTGGAACAACAAAAGCAAATTCAAACTTCTGAATTAGCGGGGCCAAGGCTTCTTCTAGTAAAGCCGAGAAGGATAAAGAGCGCCTTGAATATTTTTTTCAGAACAATTATCAAAGTCAAGTGAAGAAATTAGAGATATCAAGGTACTGTTGAGCAAAAAAAGAGGAGTACGCGGGAGAGCTAGTTCAAAATTTGTCTCAAACTCAGGCTGACTTGCAAACTTCCTCTGATAAGATTCATGCCTTAGAGAATTCTCGTACCTCCCTTGAAGCTACCCTTGATTCCACTTTAGTTGAAAACCAAATGTTAAAGAATGATCTTGCTACGTGGGAAATGGATTATGAGCTTCTTGAGGAGAACTTTAACACTGAGGTGAGCTGGGCTTTTCTAAACTCTCGTCGTGATGCTTTAACTGAGGCCAGTCAAGAAAACTTTGATTTAGAATCGAAATTGGCCAAGGTTTTGAGAACCATTGAAATGACTCAACAACCACTTGACTTTCTTTCTCCGGCAGATGAAGCTCATGTGGCTGAAGAACCTTTAAATGAAGAAGCCACTTCTGTGGCTGTTGAAGTTGGAGCTATTAAAATTCTAGCTCCAAGGGTAAAACTTCATTGATACAATCTGTGGAAGTTGAAGCTCCCATGGCTCTTGCTTCCCTCGGTGACCTCTACGCTTCAAGCACAACTGTTGCTACTTCCTCATAAATTGCTAGCGTGCCGATAGCTGCTTCTGCAAGTGAGGTTGATATTGCAACTTCTAAGGTTCCAACCCCTTCAGTGACAAGTTGAACATGCTTTGGACTTTACTATTTTTTTTTTGTTGATTTGTAGTTTTATCCCTTGACATTTTAAGGAATTGTTTGGTGAAGTCCCGAGTTACCATAGTGGGGCACTTGTAAAACTATTTCACTTAACTAAGTTTTACTTAGTTTTTTTTATTAAAATTGCGTTAAGAAGTTTTCTTGGTACTTTAATATGTTCTGTTCTTGCCTTTTTCTTATCCATTTAGGATTTATAGAATAGTTTAGCATATTTATCCTTTGAAAATACTTTATGATTCTTCTCATAGATTATTACCATGGGGTTTATAAAGAGGGCACTTTATATATTAACACTTAATGAAGAAGACGTATCAACTTCATAACTTGAACAAGCTTTTGAGTCTTACATGTATTAAAGTACATCTATAACTTTCTCGTAACTGTTTTCCTTGTAACAGATTTTTACAAAATAAATACAATTTAGATAAGGTTTTCCCTTATAACCCGTTTCAGTATATAGTCATGACCCCATCTTCATGTATTAGTAAGGTTTGAGAGGTAACTCTATTATTCTCATGAGTTTGAGAGGTGTCCCTTTTGTTTCTCATGGGAAAGAACACTATGATGTGTGCGTATACTGGTATTCCATAACTTCTGCTCGACACTTTTCTCTTTGTAGCTTGATTTACGCACACTTGTCTCTTTGTAGTTTGATTTATGCACGTATCTGTTTTGTGTATAATATGTAGTCCCCATGTATTTGAGTGATGAAGTATGAAGCCTCGAGCACTTGTTTTTTCCTCTCAATTTGGTCCTTTTCCTGAAACAGAAAAATGTACGGTACTTGGAGGTGCGATTAGAGATGAAGACTGCCTAACCCGTGTGTATTTCCATCAGATTAATTGTAACCATGAGCTGGAATTTAAGAATATTCCATTTTGCCATATAGGTCGTGACTCATCATTTGGCACAAGTTAGGGTTTTTGCCTAGCATCAAAAATCGTTAATAATTAAAAAATAAATTTTGACATAGTGATACCTGACCGTGGATACTTTTTTGAAAAGTAGTATCTTTTTATATGGACAACATTCCAATGTGAGGGTAACAACTTGCCATTCATTGTCTCCAACTCGTATGCTCATTTTCCTGAAATGTCATGAACTCTGTAGGGTCCTTCCCACATTGGACTCAGCTTTCTCGAATTAGCTGCCTTTGTAGATTGGAACACCTTTTTAAGCACGAAATCCCCAATTTTAAAGAATCTGAGGCGTGCTTTCCTGTTATAATATCGTTCAATTACTTGCTTTTGTGCCGCCATTCTTATTAATGCAACTTCTCTTCTCCCCTCTAATAAATCAAGATTCATACGCATCTCTTCATCATTTGATTCCTCCGTTGCTTGAACTACCGTGTGCTTGGTTCCCCTATCTCTACTGGAATTAAGGTCTCCGCACCATACACCATTAAAAATAGGGTTTCTCCCGTGCTTGTTTTTGTCGTTGTACGATAAGCCCATAATACCCCAAGTAATACCTCGGGCCAATTACCTTTTGAATCCCGTAAACTTTTCTTCAAGTTGTTGATGATAACTTTATTTGTGGATTCCGCTTGTCCATTACCCACTGGATGATATAGTGTAGATGTTATCCTTTTAATTTGCCAACTTTGAAAAAATTCTGTGATTGGGCTCCTATGAATTGTGGTCCATTATCACACATGATTTACTTTGGTACCCCAAAATAATATATTATGTTTCTCCAAATGAAGTCTTTAACTTCTTTCTCCCGCACTTATTTAAATTCCCCTACTTCTACCTATTTAGTGAAGTTATCTGTAAGTATAAGTAGAAATTTTACGTGACCTTTTGCTTGTGGCAATGGACCTACGATATCCATTCTCCATTTCATACAGGGCCATGGAGCTATGACAGGGTGGAGTAACTCAGGTATTCTATGCATATTATTGCCGTATCTTTGACATTTATCACATTTAGACACGAAATCGTTAGCTTCTTCTTCCATCTTGGGCCAATAATATCCCGCTCGAATCAATGTTTTTACTAGCGACCTCCTACCAACGTGATTTCTGCAATGTCCTTCATGTATTTCCCTCATAACATATTCTGTTTGAGAAGGTCCGAGACACCTTGCTAATGGTCCACCGAATATCTTTCGATAAAGACTCCCTTGATGCAAACAATAACGAGCAGCTTTCTTGCGAAGTGCATAAGCCTTTGTTTTGTCAATAGGCACAGTTCCATGCTGTAAAAAAACAACAATTTTGTTTCTCCAATCCCATGTTAAATGATTAAAATTTACGTCATTCTTATCAGGTTCGAGAATGGAATGAAATAGATGTACGACTGAAGCATTTGCATTATTTGATATGGCTGTTGCAGACGCGAGGTTAGATAAAGCATCTGCTTGTGCATTATCATCTCTTGGGATCTGCATTACCTTCCATGTTTGGAATTGTTTTATTAGCTCGCATACCTTTTCAAGATAGTCTTGCATTCGAGTTTCCCTGGCTGTATAA
Source organism: Nicotiana noctiflora (assembly GCA_032618575.1). Taxonomy (NCBI): domain Eukaryota; kingdom Viridiplantae; phylum Streptophyta; class Magnoliopsida; order Solanales; family Solanaceae; genus Nicotiana; species Nicotiana noctiflora. Next base: position 43,381 of record JASVEL010011348.1, on the reverse strand, counting down.
GTCCCCAATATTTGATTAACCACAAGTTGAGAATCGCTCTTGATTATAATATGTGTTATACCAAGTTCCCGTGCCAGTTCTAAACCTGCAATTACAGCCTCATACTCTACTTCATTATTAGTTATAGAATAACATTTCATAGGCTATCTAATAGTTTCACCTGTAAGAGGTACGAGAACTATCCCTAAGCCTTCACCTTTTACATTAGATGATCTATCAGTGAATAAAATCCAAGTCCCCGGGTTTGCATCGTTAAAAACTTGTAATTCTTTTTTGCTTCTAAATGCATTCCCTGACTAAAATCAGCTATGAAATCGGCTAGTACTTGTGATTTTATGACAGTCCTAGGTTGATAACTAATTTTTTATTCACTTAACTCTATGGCCCATTTTGCTAATCTCCCTGATAACTCATGTTTATGCAAAATGTTTCGTAATGGAAAAGCAGTAACCACAACAATGGAATGAGATTGAAAATAAGGTCTTAATTTTATAGATGCCATAATCAAATCTAATGCTAACATTTCTAGTTGTGGATATCGTGTTTCAGCATCTAGTAAAGAATTGCTCACATAATAGATAGAAAATTGTTTACCTTGGTCCTCACGGATTAAAACAGCACTTACTGCAACTTACGGCCAAATAGCTGAGTAATTTTACTCCCTTATTTGGTTTTGCTAACAATGCCGGATTTGACAAGTAGGCTTCCAAATTTTCTGACAGCCTGTTGACACTCTTTCTTCCATTCAAAATGATCTTGTTTTTTGAGTGTATAAAAAAATTTAAAACACTTTTCCAAAGCTTTGGAAATAAATTTTCCTAAGGCCTCAATTTTTCCCATTAACCTTTGAACTTCTTTTTACTCGTAATGACATCGGGGATTTCTTCTATTGCTTTGATCTGAGAAGGATTTACCTCAATGCCACTATTAGAAACAAGAAAACCTAAAAATTTATCTGAGGCAACTCCGAATGCACAATTTTCTGGGTTGAGCTTCATATTAAACTTTCGTAAAATTTCAAATGTAACGGATAAATGACAAATATGATCATGAGAATGATGGGTCTTGACGAGCATATCGTCTATATATACCTCCATAGTCTTTCCTAAATGTTCTTGGAACATTTTGGTGACCAACCTTTGATAGGTTTCTCCAGCATTCTTGAGACCAAAGGGTATTACTTTAAAACAATAAGTCCTCATATTCGTGATGAAAGAAGTTTTTTCTTTATCACTGGGATCCTTTTGTTTTTTGGTTGTACCCCGAATATGCATCTAAAAACTTAAAAGTTCATGCCCTGCAGTTGCATCAGTTAACTAATCTGTATGAGGTAAGGGGAAGGAATCTTTTAGGCAAGCTTTGTTAAGATCAGTATAATCTAAACAAACCAGCCACTTTCCATTTTTCTTAGGTACAACAACTATGTTAGCCAACCAATTGGGATACTTTACCTCGTGGATTGACCTAATTTTTAATAGCTTTTGGACCGCCTCTTGAATCATTTAGTTTTTGAAAGCTCCTTGTTTTCCTTTCTTTTGTTTTATGGGTGTGCAAGACGGGTCTTCATTTAGCTTGTGAGTCATCACATCCGGTGGTATCCCTGTCATATCATCATGGGACCAAGCAAAACAATCCACATTAGCTTTTAAGAATTCAATCAACATACCTCGCATGCCTAAGCTTAAATTAGCTCCCACATAAACTTTTCGTCCAGGCCATTGCTCAAATAATATCACAGCCTCGAGCTCCTCAATTATCGTTTTGATATTTTTATTCTCTTCAGGTTCCTGAATCATATCATGTATCGAGTCTAAGTCTGTCTTTTCTTGTTCAGTTGTGGTCTGGTCTATGATTCCATCAACTTTCTTTACAATACTCGTATATGCTATAATGTTAATATTCCTAGCTATATGTTGTTCTCCATGAATTTAGCAGATCCCCCATGGTGATGGGAATTTCATAACTTGATGTAAAGTTGATGTGACAACATCTATATCATAAATCCACGGTCTCCCCATGATTATATTATAGGCCATCTCCATATCTACTACCTAAAATTTGGTATCTTTCACAACACCCTCTACAAAAGTTGTTAGAATTACCTCACCTTTAGTTACCACGCTGGAATTATCGAACTGATAGAGTATGCGCATTTGGAATCGTTTTATCCTACGCTTGCATTTCTCGTAACACCCTTAATAGGATGATATTTGCAGAACTCCCAGAATCAATTAAAACTCGCTTTACATTATTATCATGTACAAGTAAAGATATTACCAGTGAATCGTTATGGGGGTGATCACTCTTTCTGTATCTGCATCATCAAAAGTGATACTTTCATCTTCTAAGGTCTGTCGCACTTGCTTCCCGTGCGTGATTATTACTTTGGAAACTTTATTTGAAGTCATAATGTTACTCCAAAAATATCTTCTTCCCCACTTATAACATTGTTGTTCTCTTGGGTGATGGAGGCTTTGGTGGTTCTTGCCTATTTTTCATGTAGGCTTGCTTACCTTTCTCACTAAGAGATACCCCTGTTTCAATAGATGGTCCACTTCACTTTGCTAAAATATACATTCTGAAGTCTTATGCCTGTGACCATTATGGAATTCGCACCAATGATCTGGATTGCGCTTATTTGGATTTGACCGCATCTCTTTCGGCCACTGTACCTTATCTCCCGTGCTCCTCAAAAGAGCTATGAGGTCGGAGGTAGTGACTTTGAAATTATATCCACCAAATCTTGCCTTCAAACTTCCATCATCATCTCATGACTCTTGTTTGTTTCGATCATTCCTGAACATTGATGAAGAACTAGATTCTATGTTTCTTGATTTTTGATCTTATCGTTAATTTACCTTTTTTGACCGTGAATCCTTTCTTGCAGGACCCATATAAGGATCATACCTTTTTTACCTGATCGTTTTTCGGTTTCGGATATCCTAGAACTGTTCCTTTTTTCATGTTGAAATTGAGGAACGGTATCTTCTTCGATTCGTAACTTTGTACTGTACATGTTATAAACATCATTCCACGTGGTTGCAGGGAACTCTCAAAGGCTTTCTTTAAGTCCTCTCGTGGCTTCTGAGCTTTTATCATTTAAGTTTCTTGCAAATGCTATTGCAGCCCAATTATGAGGTACACGAGGTAAAGTCATCCTTTCACATTGGAATCTATCTAACAAAATCTCTAAGTAATTTTGAGTCACCTTGTTTGATTTTGAAAATGTCTTCCATTCTATTTTCAACCTTTTGAGCTGCTAAGTGTGCCTTAATAAAGAATCTGCAAGCTCAACAAAAGAGTTTATAGAATTTTTAGGCAAAAGAGAATACCAGGTTAATGCACCCTTGGTGAGTGTTTCTCCAAATTTCCTGACCAACACGGACTCAATTCCTGCTTGGTTAAATCATTGCCCTTGACACCTGTAGTAAATGTCGTTACATGATCATGTGGGTCCGTTGTGCCATCATACTTCGAGATGTCAGGCATTTTGAACTTTTTAGGGATTGGAAGGGGAGCAGCACTTGGTTTTCAAGGTTGTTGTGAGTATTTATCCACATCCACTCCTTTGATTATTGGGAGAACTCCAGGGATTTGCTCGATGCGCTCGTTTTGTTCTTTGAGCTGTTTCTGCAAAGTTAGTACCAAATCTTTTAAATGAGAATTATTTGTATTACTTGGATCCATTTCTCGTGGTTCGTTGGGGGTTCCGTCATTTCCAGAATTAATAATGCCAGAACGAGGATTCTCCAATGTATTGTTATTAGGCGTAGGTGTGGGTGGTGCAGCAGATAACCAGCTAACTAGAGCTTGAAGAGCTTTGCTAACTAGTGCATCAATTATTTTTTGTAAAGCTTCATATGGTCCCTCAAAATGTCCAGATTGTCCTTGCTCGTCAACATGAGATTCTGGTGCACGAGTACCTTCACGAGATTGACGTGGTGAATTTTAAGGGGAAGGAACTACGTTAATATTGTGTAAATCTCCTTGATTCTGTTGGATTTGATTTTTATTAGCGTTATTGTTGTTGTTGTTGTTGTTGTTGTTGTTGCTTGACATGGTGATAACAACAAATAAAATGTAACTTAAAAAAGAATAGATTATCAGATTCCCGGTAACAGAACCAATTTATTTAACCAAAAAATAGAATTTTGGTTAAAACTAGAAATTAAGAGAAACATCGGGTTACTGATAATCAGGAGACAAAAAGAATAAGAGACTTTTGAGAATAATAAAGCAGTAAATAAGTTTGTATTTCAGTGTAATATCGATGATATTTTATGTCCTTACAAATACTGAGACCTCCTCCTTTTATAGTTGTTTTTTCTAGGAAAATGTGTAATGCCTTAGCCTTAAAGAGGCAATTATGAGCATTAAATGATATTAAATGAGCATTAAATTATATTAAATGAAACGTTACACAATCATTCCTATTCAATATTGATTCACTAAAGTATCTGGCATTTAATACTAAATTTAGACTTTTTTATGTCATCAGATTCATATCTTCAATTCCTTCTGATCTCCTGGCTTTAAATAAGTTAAATAGATACGAGATTCGTATCATTTGAATAGCATCTCATGCCTATTTAACTTTCTTCTTCTCGTATCTGATATCGTGTGTGCCTCTTAACTGATCATCATGTTTTGACCATTTGACGAGTCCACGTGTCATGTCACGTCACCTTCAATATAAATTCAGTTTTTTTCCAATACAATAGTGTATTCTACTAAGACTAAAGAAATATTTGGAGTACAAATTATATATTTTGTGATAGGAAGACTTTACCAGATAAAACCCGAAAATCCGAGAAAAATCGAAATTAAAAAACTCAACTTTGTTGTTTGATTTGATTTATAGATTTAAAAATCCGACACCATCAATTTGATAATTAAGAATCTGAATCAACCCGATCTATATACAGCCTTAACTATAAGCATATAATTGAAAAATGCAGAGAGGTTGGGTCCCACCAGAATTGAGACTACGGGAGGTTTACGCAAAATAACAAGTGGAAGTAATAGGGTGAGTTTTACAACTATAGACCAGCTCTCTTTTTTAGTTTCATTCATACTTTGTCTATGGCAATACACCAATATTTATGGCGCTTTCAAACCATGAATCTCGGATGCGTGTTTTTCATTCTGTTATTAATTAATTAAACCATACCTTACGACGACACTTTTTTTCTTTTTCCAAATTCCCACTTCCATCTATATATATTATATACACAACTGATCCTGTGGATTTCATATTCCAATATATACCAATATATTTATCAACTGCCATCTTCATTTTAGATACTAGTAATATTACTTTGTGTTACTATATATTTGTTGTTCTTGAAGAAAATAATGAGGTTGCTATTACTGGAAAATGGTAGAAGGTGGTGTTGTTTTGCCTCAGTGGCTCTCTACATGTCGATTAATTATATTGTAGTTGCAGAGGATCCATATAGATACTTTGACTGGAGAATCAGCTACGGCGATATATATCCTCTTGCTGTCCGTCAACAGGTACTTATAAATCATTTTTTATAACATATTTTTCATAAGTAAGTCATTTTCTATTATCTAGTTACTGCTCCATCTAGATTGTGAAAACTTCGGAAATTATTTTCCTTAAATATTACTATTATATTAATTTTTAAAACTTTAGATTTTTATCAGAACATGATGCTCAAACTAGCTAATAATATTAGTATTAATTTTAGTACGTACTATATTTTTTTCTGTAAACTTTTTTGATAAAAGTAATTTTTCATCATGAAAAACTATTTCGGTCGTACAAAATCGCACTTTCTGTGCTTGCATTATCTTCAGCTTTTTTAGACTAATGGATTTGTCTTTGTTGGTTGCCTAAATTCTAACGATTACGCACGATAAATGGCATTGGACAGGGAATTCTGATCAATGGACAATTTCCAGGTCCTGATATATACAGTGTTACTAATGACAACCTTATCATCAACGTCCATAATGATTTGCCTGACCCATTTCTTCTTCACCTGGTATGTGCTCACTTTCTAATTAATACTAGTCACGGAGTTTAAGAAAAAAATAAGACTTTTGGAATTTATGGTCCTAAACAAGTTCAAATGGGGCCAGAGTATTTGTGTGGTTATAAAAGCTTCTCATTAAGAATAGTGTTGTAAATTTAAGCTAAACTACCGAATTTAAAAATGGTTCATTCTTTTTTTATCGGACCAAAAAAGAAATAGGTTCACATAAACTGGAGCAGATGAAATATTTTCTTTGTACTAGAATGTACAACTTTTTTACACTATCAAGTTATTATGATTCTAATTTGATAACCTCAAAAGTGCACTGAATAATTTAATTACCACAATTTCAACACTTTTCTTCCCTGCTGCATGCATTTACTAAACTGATGTAATGTCTCTTTGGTACGTTCTAATAAAGTGTATATATATCGCATGGTAAAGTATATAGTTTGCTTTCTTTAATTAACTCTATCTTTATTACACAATCGTTAGAAATTTTTACTTTTTGCACCATGAAATAGACTTTAATTTTCTTTTTCAAGAATGCCTACATGACAATTCCTCTTGTGTAACTAATAAATGAAACATATAAATCACTCACTCAGTTAAGTTGTTTGTTAGAATTAAATCCTCTTCTTCTTGGCTTACTTGTTTCGGCTTTAATTTATTTCTAGTCTCGCTGAACTCCTTTCACCTGCTGAAAAATTTAAGTATTCTAGATCAGCTGAGACTTTATCTAGTCATATTAGCAAAATAAATGAAAAACATCTTTGATGAGTTGAAACAATACTATCCTAGTATTAATTATCAAAATAAAACAATGAACGCAATCAGCTTTATTGTTTAATTTTGGCAGTAAGAGTACTGTAATATGTTGACAGAGTGTAAATTAATTACTGGAAATTTACAATACAGGAATGGGCTCCAACAAAGGAAAAATTCGTTTGAAGATGGTGTATATGGAACAACATGTCCTATCCCTCCAGGAAAAAATTTCACATACATAATGCAGGTGAAAGATCAAATAGGAAGTTTCTTCTATTTTCCATCTCTCAAATTCCATAAAGCCGCCGGTGGATTTGGAGGAATTAGGATTCTCAGTAGGCCAAGAATTCTAGTCCCTTTCCCTGAACCTGCTGGAGATTTCACCATTCTTATTGGAGATTGGTACAAAACTGATCACAAGGTATTCCAACTTCATTTCATCTCAAAGTACGAATTTATTTTTCTGATATACGCTCGGCTCAGGAAAAATTGTTTTCATAACATGTCTCCCTTATGGGAAAAAGTTTTCCATAAAATGACTTTAGTCGTACTAAACACATCCTTAATTATAGGAGTATCATATTTCCTTATTACCACAAGGACTAAATTTAATTTGTCTGACAATGTGGATTTTCAGGTATTACAAAAAATTTTAGACCGTGGAAAGATACTTAAATTCCCGGATGGCATTCAGATCAATGGCCTTGGTCCTGATGGTGCAAAATTTAGTGTTGAACCAGGTATACAAAATTTAGTCTTTCTTTTTCAAGAACCATTTGTTAACTTTTACGTGGACCTGAAATGGATGATAATTTTCCAGGAAAAACATACAGGTTAAGAATATCCAACGTGGGACTTCAAAATACACTTAACTTTAGAATTCAGGGACACATGATGAAGTTGGTTGAAGTTGAGGGAACACATACAATACAAACTACATTGTCGTCTCTTGATGTCCATGTTGGTCAGTCCTACTCAGTATTGGTCACTGCAGATCAGCCTGCTCAAGACTACTACATTGCTGTTTCCAGCCGCTTCACTACTCAACTTCTCAATTCCACAGCCATTCTTCACTACAGCAACTCAAAAAAACCGGTTTCTGGACCACCTCCTTCAGGGCCAACCACTGACATTTCTTGGTCCCTAAATCAGGCTCGTTCTATTAGGTACTCCCTCCCTCCATTTTATTTTACTTGAGCTATTTGACTGCATACGAATTTTAAGAAAGAAAAAAAAAACTTTTGGAACTTTTGGTCTTAAACACGTCACGATATTTTGTGGCTCTAAAATCATGTCAAGCCGGAACAAACTTAATTTATTTTAAGAGAATGCATGTGTTCTTGGGCATTGTGAAACTGATTCTTTCTATGATTTACAGGACTAATCTTACAGCCAGTGGACCAAGACCAAACCCTCAAGGCTCTTACCATTATGGGCAGATAAATGTCACTAGAACAATAAGACTAGCAAATTCTGTTGGCTTAGTAGATAGAAAACAGAGATATGCAGTTAATGGAGTATCCTTCTTCCCTGCTGATACGCCGCTTAAGCTAGCAGACTATTACAATATTACAGGAGTATTCGAAGTTGGAAGAATCGCTGATCAGCCTACACGTCGACACATACACCTTAACACAGCAGTTATGGGAGCAGACTACAGAGCATTTGTGGAGATTGTTTTTGAGAATAGAGAGAACATTATGCAAAGCTGGCATCTTGATGGTTACTCTTTCTTTGTCGTCGGGTATGTACTCCTTAGCATCTCATTCTGTTCATAACAAACCTCATGCTTTTAGTAACTCAATTAAACAATGAAGTTTTGTAATGTTCACAGAATGGATGGTGGTAGATGGAGTCCTGCTAGTAAAAAACAGTACAACCTTATAGACGCAGTTTCACGCTGTACTACACAGGTTAGAATAATATAATGGTATCATTACTCAATATTAGTTTTCACAATGTCATTTTGAAAAAAAGATGTTGAATAAGAAGTACAAATGTGATGCCTTGTGAATTTTGGTATTGGCTTTGACAGGTTTATCCAAGATCATGGACAGCAATATATATACTCCTGGACAATGTAGGAATGTGGAACGTGAGGACTCAATTCTGGACAAGACAGTATCTTGGCCAACAATTTTATTTGCGAGTATATACACCAGTTCAATCATTCCGCGACGAATATCCTATTCCAAAGAATGCTTTGCACTGTGGCAGAGCGAAGGGTAGAGCCATAAGAGCATTATAGTTCTCTCAAAAGAAAATACAAAAAAAATGGCCTCTTGTCATCTTTATATAGCTGCTAAGTGCTAATCATTTTTCACTTGCAATTATTTCCACTTGTAATTCGCATTATCACTTATTAGGACTGTACTTAGCTGTGGTGTTTGTATTCCGTCACTAATTATAGTTTAAAGTTCCCCAATTGCAAATAACAAGTTTCAAAGAGTTTTTACATGTAGTTTTCCTGTCAAGAAGCAAAGATTTGTCGATTACGGAGGCAAGCGTCACTGTCGAAAATTTAATTCATTGATAACCTCATCAGGCCAAAATAGTAACCATTTCCAATATACAATGGAAGTAAGGACAATAATATATAAGACATTTCTCACTTGCTTTCATCGTAGTAACAAGAGCTTTTCAACTGTTCTTTTGCATAAAGCAATAAGAAAAATTTCCTCATTTTGATAAATACGCATGCAAAAGAGACATTGTAACAACTAAATTTCGCTCCTGAAAAATAATAAGCAAGACAAGAAAAATAGCGACAAATATTATATTTAAATTCAAGTGATGGGGTTACAATCTCTAAAATATCTCTAAATCAAAAGAGATGTAGTCCTCTGATTCTTCTCGTCACGGATGATGGTTCAAGAGCTTGAAAGCTTGATCTTGAACTTGACGGATTTCAGATTTGTAGTACGTCACAAACGATTTGAAGCTCGTCACGAACCAGGATTTGATGTTGCAGTTATCACGAACGGAATATTTGAAGTCGTCCGCCTATGACTTGAGTTCGCCTTTGGAATTTGACCACGGACGATGATTGCAGATATGGATGGAGACCTTGATGCTATCATTCAGAGCTTCTTTAGTCTTTCCTTCTGCTTACGTGCTTGTCTTAGCCTTCTCCTTTGACCCCTTTATATAGATGTGGGGTGGAGTAATCTTCAAGAAAACCCTAGTGGATCATTGGGCTTGAGGCTTATGAGCCGGTCCATTTGATAGAAGACTAATTGACGGGCTAGCCCAATAATATATTAATGGACATTTATTTAAATCAATTTAATTGGATTTAAACAACAAACCCAATTATACCAGTCCATGTTGCTTAATTGGACCAATATATATTTAATTTGTGGTAAAATTTAAATTTTTTATGGATTTAAATTTGACAAAATTTTAATTGTCTACAAATGCCCCCTACTTCAAAGCTTGGCGGGATGTAAGCTTGCGAAAATATGAGATAAGACTTGAAGTATATGTGAGAAGAACAATTCCATACATTATACTATTTACTATCCTTTTCTGATTTGGAGTCTGATCGCAATTTTCCATTTTCGGGAGCGCAACTTACATGCGTGTCTACTTGTCCATGGAATGATTTCTTATTTTCCAAAGTCTTATGGACTTATTAAGTCAACATTTCCAAGTACAAAGTCATGCAAATCTTGAAAGTAATAGACGTATAGGAAGCATAAACCAAGCACTTGAATCACTTTCCTCTTTTGATGTCATACATTAAGGAGAGATTTCCAAACATGGCACTTTCTCGGTTAATTGCAAGACCTTCTTTTTCCTTTCTTGTACAAACATATATGGATCCAAAAAATCTTTCCTTTAATTTTCTGTTTCCATCTTTCAAGTTTGACCAACTCCAATTTGGACGTGATATTTTCCTTGTTTACACATATTGTGACTTGAGCGCCAAGAATTTCCTTAAATGCTATCAATTCCCTTTCTATAAATTCACTGCTTTCTCCTGTGATTGTTGCCATAGCAGCAATTGATGAAAGCAACAGTGGTTTTGAAGGTACTCGTCAATAGGTGGCAACGCAATCCCGTCGCTCGATTCTCCTAACGTTTTTTTGTGCAGTTGCTGCCAAGAATTTCATCTTTGTGCGTCTTAACCAAAAAAATCATATCTTAGTGTAGGAGTATCTAAATCATGAGTGGTTTGCGGCTACGGAAAGTAGACTCGGAGTACTACAACATATCAAAAATTTGGATCTAGATTCGCGTCGTAGAATCCCAGGTGAGGTTCGTAATCTTGGTTTAAGTTCTGTCAATGCTCGATATTCCAGTTTTGTGCGTCCTGACTAAAAAAATCATACCTTGGTGTAGGAATGCCGAAATCACGAGTGGTTTGTGGCTAAGGAAATTAGACTCGGAGTACTACAACATATCAAAACTTTGGATCTAGATTCGCATCGTAGCATCCCAGGTGAGCTTCGTAATCTTGGTTTAGGTTCTGTCACTGCTCGATATTCCAGTTTTGCATGCTCTTGCTAAAAACAATATATATCTCAAGATATGAGCATTCGAACTACGAGCTGTTTATATCGTTGGTAAGAAGACTCGGTGATAGACAACATCTATAAAGGTTGAAGCTCCAGCCCTTTTGATCCATATGCAACCAATCTTTGATCGATCAAGCGCCGAAATCGCGAGGATTGTTCGGGCATCATACTTCTTTTTCTCCCTTTTCTTTTGTTGCAGGCTCGGAGGTGCTCCCCTCTTTTTTTTGTAGGTTCATGAAGGGTACGATCCCTCGAGATTTGATGGAGAAGTGCACGTCAAAATACTGACCATCCTCACTGAAGCGTCGTGTCATTGACACCAATTCTTGTTGCTAAGTGAAAGCTTCATGTCGTTGTCTTTATTGCTTGTGTATGGCCAGAGATTAGCGAGGCTCCCAAATTTCAACTTCCCTTTTTGCATGCCAATTTGGAAAATCCTTGATGTCCATCATATCGAATCAAAGCGTATCAGTATAAGCAGAAACGTCGTGCTATGGCACCGATATTCATTAATCGAGCTTTTCGTCGTGCTACTTGCACCGTATCTGCAAAAACATCATCTTGTTGGCACCGAGGGCTCCAAAATCTTTTCTTATTTTTGTAGGTTTTCGAGAGAGTACAACAACTTGGCACATCCCTTCAGCAACATGATGCATCTTGGTGAGAAATAGGCTTGGAGCTCGAGCGACCATATTTCATCCTTGGCGAGCGAGTGCGACATGTACCATATCTCATTGGTGCGGGCTGGCGAGGAAGGCCACTGGAGTAGGCTTTTCGAACATCGGCGAGCAAGTATTTGGCGTGTTTCTACTGTTTTGACTTCATAGCATTTCATGCTCGCATTGAAAAAATCGTATATGCACCTGAGAATGTCCAAACTGCAATCTGCTTGGTCCAGTAGAATCAAAACTTGCACCAAAGTGACATATCCAAAATTTGGGGCCAAATTCCATAAGGACAAGTCGGAATGAACTTTTGAATGTGATACACAAGTCTGTCATCTCGGCTTCATAGCACTGCATACAATCATTGGAACGTGCATATCTCAAGCTAGGGGCGTCCAAATCATGAGCCGTCTGCGCCATTGGAAATAAGACTCATTTTTAATGAAGTCTTCAAAGTATCATAGAATAAATTCTAGCCGATTGTCCGAAGCAACTTTCTGAACTCAACCCATCTGTCCACGAAATTGCTTTTCAGCTTTGCGCGCTATGGTGGAAAAATTCATATCTCGATCTAGGAGACTCCAAATTGTGATCCGCTTGCGCCTTTTGAAAGTACACTCATAGAGCTGCAATACATACGAGTTTCGTGACAGAAATCTTTCCCAGCTAGAAACAGAAAATTTTCAAAATCCACCTAGCTGCAGTAACTTTCAGATTCGTGTAGTTCCGGCAAAACAAAAATAAAAATATCTTGAGCTACAAGTGTCGAAATTACAAACCATTTGAACCTTTAGAAAGAAAACTCAGAGACCTGAAGGACTTATAAATGTCATGTCGAACTCTTTTCGGTCTATCAACAGAAAATTCGAGACTTCGACTTAACTGTAGTGAACTTTCAGGTTTGCGTACCTTCAGCGAGAATAATTGTATCTTGAGCTAGGAGTATCGAAATTACAATCCGTTTGTCTCGTTGGAAAGAAAAAGCCTAGAGCTATAAGAAATAAAAATTGCATCCCGTAACTCTTCTCGGCCTGGAAACAGAAAAATATTGAAATTCAAACTAACCGTAGGGAACTTTCAGGTTTGCGTGCTTTTGGCCGGAAAAACTGTATCTTGAACTAGGAGCGTCTACATCACCAATAGTTTGAACCTATGAAATTCGGACGTTGAGAACTATAGTCTCATTGAAGATGAAGCTCCATTCATTCTTGGTTAACCTAAAAAATATTTTTGAAGTTGATTGTACGGCCTTGTAATGGGTTCAGCTATCATCACGAATCTTATCTCTTTGTTTATTTCTTTTGCAGACTTGCGAACAAGTTCGATGAGTGCAGATATCAGTCCGAAATGTCACACAAGATGCGGAGTCACCCCGTCACCAACGTTTTGCACTTGATTTGGTGACGGTCTTGAAATTTATCAATGGCGGCTCCCGTGGTGATTGAAGTTTTTTTTTTCAAGAGAGATGACTTCTTATATACGAGGCATTGAGGATAGTGTATTAGAATGTGGAGACGTCATATGGAATTGAAAGAAGCATTCAAGACGAGTCGGCCACAAAGCCTAGTTTACGATTATTTTCATGACTTAGGCTTTTGTATAGGAAAACGTCTAATTCCCTTTGTCTCTACATTTTTTTTATGTATCAACTTTTTTACTATTGCAGCAATAAAATAAAAAATCTTTTATACTTCAAAGCAAATCATCTCTTTTCCTCATAGATATGTGCCTCTGCACTTGGAAGAATTGACATAATGATCTGATGGCGCCAAATTTTTTTTTTTTGAAACTCATGTGACTGAACTTAGAATGAAAGTCTAAGCTTCCTACGTACCTTGGTGAAGAGGATCAAGTCATAACGTAGTTCAGAATGGGTGAGATTTTTTTTTTTTGGGTGTCGTTCGCAGTTTAGGCTCGTGCGGGCCAGGAGCATTGCAGCATGCAGTTTAAGCTCATGTGTCGAGGAGCACCATGACTTGCAGTTTAGGCTCGTGCGTCGAGGAGCACCATGACTTGCAGTTTAGGCTCGTGCGTCGAGGAGCATCATGACTTGCAGTTTAGGCTCGTGCGTCAAGGAGCATCATGACTTGCAGTTTAGGCTCGTGCGTCGAGGAGCATCATGACTTGCAGTTTAGGCTCGTGCGTCGAGAAGCACCATGACTTGCAGTTTAGGCTCGTGTGTTGGGGAGCATCATGAATTGCAGTTTAGGCTCGTGCGTCGAGGAGCATCATGACTTGCGGTTTAGGCTCGTGCGTTGAGGAGCATCATGACTTGCAGTTTAGGCTCGTGCGTTGAGGAGCATCATGACTTGCAGTTTAGGCTCGTGCGTCGAGGAGCATCATTTGTTCTTCGAGGATAGTACCTCTTCAAAAATTTCCCGTTGATAGGGCCAATCCTCATGCCATCTGCATCAACTAACTTGTAAGCTCCGCTTGAATAGGCGTCTTGCACGACATATGGGCTATCCCACTTTGAAATGATTTTGCCCCCAGATTTGCGAGAGGTGATAATAGGTCTTCTTACTACAAGAACTTGATCGCCAACTTGGAAGGACCTCAAACAAACCTTTTTATTGAAAGCACGAGAAAGACGAGCTTGATAACATTCGAGACTTTGTTGAGCTTCTAGCCTTTTTTCATCAAGGGACTCAAGTTCTTTAAGGAGTAGACGAGCATTTTCGTCTTCAGTAAGACCTTCTTGGATAGCGAGTCGCAAGGACGGTATTTGACGCTCAAGAGGAAGAACTGCTTCGACTCCATAAACAAGAGAATAAGGAGTTGCCTATGTCGGCGTGCGAAGAGTCGTACGATATGCCCACAAAGCTTCTTCCATTCTGTCATGCCAATCTATTTTAGATTTGGAGATGACCTTTTTTAACAAGTTGCAAAGCGTCTTGTTAAATGCTTCGGCTAATCCATTTGCAGCAACATAATACATTGACGAATTACGTTGCTTGAAGCCAAAAAGTTCACAGATCTTGGTCATCAATTTGTTATCGAACGGTTTGCCATTATCTGTTATTATATAACTAGGAATGCCGAAACGATATATGATGTTCACTCGAATGAAGTTTGCAACATTCTCCTTCTTCACTTCCTTGAGAGCGACGGCCTCGGCCCATTTTGAGAAATAATCAATTGCGGCCAAGATGTATAGATGTCCTCCAGAATATTTTGGAAGTGGTCCAACAATATCTAATCCCCAAGCATCAAATGGCCAAGATGCAACGGTAGGATGTAACACTTCAGGGGGTTGGTGTATGAAATTTGCGTGAAACTGGCAAGCCTTGCATCTTCGAGCATAATCTAAGCAATCTTTCACCATTGTTGGCCAGTAGTAACCCATCTTCTTAATGTAGAAGTGGAGCTTTGTCCCGGATTGATGTGATCCACAAACTCCAGAGTGTGCCTCTTGCATAGCTTGTGTTGCTTCATCTTCCCCTAAACAACGCAAGAGAACTCCCTCAAATGATCTTCGATACAAAGTGTCTTTGTAGTAAAGGAAGCGAGGGGCACGCCGACGAATTTCTTTCTTTCTTCTTGGATCTTCTGGAAGTATCCCATAACATAGGTAGTCGATCATGGTTTGTCGCCAGTCAACCTTCATAGCTTCAGCGACGGCTACCAAACGATCGAGTTTGCTTTCTTCATCCTCGTTCTCATCTGGTGGCACTATCCATTTTTGGCAGACAGTGATTTGTGTCTGGCAGGGCAGAGTCAATGTCGAAGCTAGAGCAGCTAAGGCGTCGGCTTTCTTATTTTCCTTCCTTTGGCACATGCTGAAGAGTTACGTTGCCAAGCCATGCAATCAATTTCTGTGCATAATCATAATAAGGACGCAATTCTGGCTTTTTAACTTCGTAGCTACCTAGCAATTGATTGATCACTAACTTAGAGTCTCCAAAAATATGTAATTGAAGTTGTCTCATCTCAACGGCCATCTCAAGCCCAAGTATGAGTGCTTGATATTCCGCAACGTTGTTAGTGCAATGTTGTGTTAAGGTGAAGGAATATGGCAAGACTTCCCCGTGAGAAGTGACAAACACAACACCTGCACCCGCTCCCTCACGATGTGCGGCACCATCAAAATACATTTTCCATGGTGGTTGCACTTTGATGACCATCACATCTTCATCAGGTAGTTCATCAGTCAACTCCCAATCATCAGGAATTGGATGATCTGCCAGGAAATCTGCCAAAGCTTGTCCTTTCACAGCTTTTTGTGGGATATACACAATCTCAAATTGTTGAAATTGGAGATACCACCTTGCTAATCGATCATTGAGGACGGGTTTTGACATAACAAACTTGATCGGGTTCGCTCTTGAGACGAGACGGCTGACATGAGCTTGAAAGTAGTGGTTCAGCTTTTGAATTGCGAAAACCAATGCAAGACACAACTTTTCAATTGGAGAATACTTTATCTCATTTGGGGTCATCATTCTACTCAAGTAGTAGAGGGAATTTTCTTTATTTTCACCATTTTCTTAGGCTAAAAGGGCTCCCACTGACCTTTCTTGGGCTGCAATATATAAAATCAATGGCTTTCCTGGTATAGGGGCTGCCAGAACTGGAGGTTTCATCAAGTAGGATTTGATGCTTTGGAATGCATTGCTACAAGCTTGGTCCCATTCAAAAGGTACACCTTTCTTCGTGAGACGGCTAAAAGGCTGGCACTTCCCTGCTAGATTTGAGATGAATCTTCTAAGGTACGCCAATTTTCCTTGTAGACTTTTCAGTTCATGTATATTTCTGGGCTCTGGCTTCTTCAAGATTGCATCAACTTTGGCTTGATCTATCTCAATCCCTCGATGTCGAACAATGAAGCCAAGGAATTTTCCAGAAGTAACTCCAAAGGCGCATTTCAACGGGTTCATTCTAAGTTGATATCTCCGGATTCATTCGAACACCATTCTTAAGTCTTGCAAGTGGTCTCCTCTCTTTCTTGATTTCACCACTAAATCATCTACATAGCATTCCACATTCTTGTGGAGGATGTTGTCAAAGATATTCTGCATTGCCCTTTGATATGTGGCACCAACATTCTTCAAGCCAAAAGGCATTACTTTGAAGCAATAAATGCCTTTAAGAGTTCAAAATGCAGTAAGATCTTCATCTTTTGGTGCCATACGTATTTGATTTTAGCCAGATGATCTATCCATGAAAGACATCTCCTCGTATCCGGTGGTGGCATCAATCATAAGCTCTGTAATGGGGAGCGGAAGTTCGTCCTTAGGGCATGCATTATTGAGGTCTCTAAAATCGACACAAACTCGAATTTGGCCATTCTTCTTCTTCACAGGAACAATGCTTGAAATCCATGAAGGATATTTAAACTCCCGAATGAAACCAGCTTCGATGAGTTTATTGACCTCTGCTTCGATTGATGGGACCAATTCTGGCCTGAAGCGTCTTTGGGATTGTTTAACAGGACGAGCTCCTTTCTTGACTGCGAGATGATGAATTGCTACTTTAGGATATAAACCAGGCATCTCTTTATAGCTCCAAGTGAAGACATCTCTATATTTTTTGAGTAGCTCCACATAAGTGTTTTCTTCATCTATGGTTAATAGGGCACTTACATAGGTGGGCCTGGAGTCTTCTGCAGTTCCAAGGTTGACTTCTTTCAATGTATCAACAGTCATTTTAATTCCTTCTTCTAGTTCCGTAGGAGCATCCTCAACATCTTCGTCTTCTTGAGGATCACCATCATTAAAAGATATATGGCCACACCAGGAGGCATCTCCCAAATATTCGTCAACTTTCCTTAGGAATGAAGTGTATTGCTCCTTGTTCGCAGTAATGTGATATGAAGATCCTACACTTTCTTCATCTTCATCACGCTCTCTAGTATGGACCACTGTGCGAGTCTTCACCTTGAGTACCTCCCCGCATGAAATCAAAAGTTCTGATTATCGCCTTATTCTGGAAGGGATCAAGCTTCGACACTCCTTGGAGATACTTTGCACTTTAGATGGTAAAGGTCTTCTTATCTCTTCATAATTTCTTTGGGACTTGTTCTTCTTCCTTTTCCATGGCCCCAACCTCTCAAATACAGAAGTTCTTGTAGTTGGTTCTCCGAGTCGATTAAAGACAGAAGGCCTTTTATTAGGATCGGCGGGTTCATCTTCCGTCGTGATATAGTTAATATTTGCTCTTTTAATGGAGATGCGAACTGGTGGGGGTTGTTTGTAACCTAGACCCTCACGTGATTGTTTCACCACATGCTCCTTGTCTTTTATCGTGTTTGCTTTCATAGTAGCTTCAGGTGGGAGCTTCCCTAGCTTAGATGGTTCATTGGGGTCATATCCAGCCTTTGCAAATAACCTATAAGCATTCGGATCAAAACCTTCATTTGTGCGTTTCATGGGGAGTGCCTTATTTTGAGGCATGCTAGGGGCCACAAACTTTTCCCGTAGCTTTGAAGATAACTTTATGGTATCAATTTGCTTGATAGGAAGGGTTAATTCTCTTAGTGCATCCTTTTGGAGGCTTGATGATCCTCCTTCATCTTTCTTCACTTTTGGGATGTAACGAGATAAAGGAGCTATTTTCTTACCTTTGGCCATCGTGGAGTCATCAACTTTTACTACATTCATGATGTGGTTCTTTAAGTAGAACTTTGCATCAGCGAAGTATGCCTCGGCTTCAGCGAACGGCTTGTCGTCAGCAACTATCTTCTTCTCGACTCTATCTTTATTATATTTCAAACATTGGTAGTAAGTTGACGGGACAACTTTGTTCTCGTGTATCCACGGCCTGCCAAGCAACAAATTGTATGAAGTCTTCGCATCAATCACATGAATCCATGCGGTTGATTGCATATCTCCCATGGCGATCTCCAGCTTGATAGCTCCAATGGCCCTTTGTCCACCTTGATTGAATCCTTGAATCATCAGTCGGCTTTCAGAAAGGTCTTCAGTTGAGATGCCAAGTTCCTTCATTATGCGAATGGAAAGAATGTTAACTACAGATCCGTCATCTATCAAGATTCTGTTTATTCTCAGCTCCAGCACATAACCGACCATAAACAAAGGGCGATTGTGTGGTGTCTCACCAAGTAGGAGATCGTCTTCAGTGAAGGTGATTTTTGCATTACAAATATCTGCTTCATGAGATGAGGACTCAACAAGACTATTAGACTGTGATGGAGAGAGTGTTGACTTGACTTCGGTCTTTTCCTCTTCTTCCTTATCAGCATTGCAGCACAAGGCTTTGTCATTATCGTCAGAAATCCTCATGCGAAACCAACTCGGAAAAAATTCTCCCAAAGTCACCGGGTAACGTGGCTTTTGGTGATGGTGTGCCTCTATCTCCACTTTCTTTGGGTTCTTTACCATTTGTAGCTTCTTTATTCTTACCACTATCTCATTCCTTGTAGGTTGCTTCGTTGATCCTTTTTGAAGACTCGATTTGCGGCTTCTTCGTCGAGTCATCGGGGTCCATCCTTCTTCATCAGGTTGATCAACTTGGACTTTGTCATTCTCCAACAATTCTTTATCTTTATTCCCTTCACAGGTGAATATCTCGATCAGATCGAATGAGCCAAATGTAATGGACACACAGGTTTTGTGCTTTCCTTTTCAGCTTCGAGCTCGATCTTCTTTTGACGAGCCAAATCCATAACTTTGTCCTTGAAAACAAAGCACTTCTTGAGTGACCTACAAACCGATGGTATTTGCAGTAATTCGGGTCATTAATTTTTCCAGCTTTATCTGGCCGCTTCATTTCTGGCAGCTCAATAAGCTTTAACTCGAGGAGTTCTTCAAATATTGCAGGCACATCAGAGTCTAGAAATGGGTACTCCTTTTCTTGCATCTCTTTGAGAGTCAACTTCCGATTTGCATTGCCTTGAGAGGAAGTTGTTTTCATACTCTGTTTCTTGCTCACCTTGGTAGTAAACTTCAAAGGAGAGGCATTGACGTTCATGGATTCTTTGCTTTCATTCTTGGACACGAACTTGCTCCATTTCTTGACTTCTTGCTTATCCCTTCCTTTGCGAGGTTCGTAGATGGGCAGCCCTTCATTTCCCACAGAAGCCATGCTCAACTCCATATCATGAGCACGGGTGGAAAGTTCTTCAAATGTCCTAGGCTTAATTCCTTGCAAAATGTAACGAAGTCCCCAATGCATTCCTTGGATGCACATCTCTATGCCAGAAGCTTCGCTTAGCCTATCTTTGCAGTTAAGTCTTGCATTCCTCCATCGATTGATAAAGTCAATAACTGGTTCATCTTTTCGTTGGCGAGTATTCGTAAGTTCCACCATGCTCACAATACGCCTCATGCTGTAAAAGCGATTGAGAAACTCTTGCTCCAATTGGTCCCAACAATCGATGGATCCGGCCTCGAGGTCGGTGTACCAATCAAAAGCATTCCCCTTTAGTGAGCGAATGAACTGCTTGACAAGGTAATCTCCATAAGTCCCTGCATTGTTTCATGTTTCAACAAAGTGCGCGACATGTTGCTTTGGATTTCCTTTGTTGTTGAACTGCTAAAATTTGGGAGGTTGATAGCTGGCAGGCATCTTCAAGCTATCGATTCTCGCAGTATATGGCTTTGCGTATGTGAGAGAGGACTTTGAAGCAACCTCATACTTATCCTTGATAGTTCGCATAATGAATTCCTTCAATTGTTCTATGGGAATTGATCCTTCGGAGGAGACATGAAGTTCTTTGGCGGATGTCACTTGCTTTGCTGGAGGATCCGCCTTCTCGTGGACTTTATGAAGCTTTCCAGGTGCATGACTAAATGCTTCATCCATCATGCTTTCAACAATGCCTGTTAATTTTGCGATATGGACATCTTGATCTTGAGCATACTTTCTTAAGCCATCAATCGCCTTTGGCAGGTTTGCAAGTTGCTCCTCCATTGTCGAAGTGTTAGTCATCATTGCCTCCATGACTATCGCAGACGATGAACAATAACCGAGACCGTCACACGGATTGAACTCAGTTTGGAACATGTCATGTGGCGAGATTGGTGTAGAAACGTCACTTAAGACTTCATCATCAGGTTGGGTAAGCTGACTCTTGGTGTTGTATAAAGTAAGTTGAGCAAGAGCTTTCTCCACAACTTCTGCAATATTATCTCCTCTCTCTGACTTGCTAGCGGAGGACCTTTCGTCTTCGAATGATGAAGATATCAATGTGTGCATTGGTGCAGACGACACCCGGAGTGCTTGTTGTCCCAAGACGCTTGCTTTTTTCCGGGTGATTGGCCCAAGACTCCCCATAGTAACGTTCAGGATACTTTCCACGTCAGAAGAAAACTTGGAGTCAGCAACTTTTGAGTTGATCTTCTTCGAAGCCATCTTAGTGATCTTGAATGTTGAGAGTTGAGAAGAGATGAGAGGTAGAGCTTATCCCACTGGGCGTGCCAAAATTTGTAACAACTAAATTTCGCTCCTGAAAAATAATAATCAAGACAAGAAAAATAGCGACAAATATTATATTTAAATTCAAGTGATGGGGTTACAATCTCTAAAATATCTCTAAATCAAAAAAGATGTAGTCCTCTGATTCTTGGTTCATGTATGTTTCTGGCACGCCCAGTGGGACAAGTTCTACCTCTCGTCTCTTCTCAACTCTCACCATTCAAGATCACTAAGATGGCTTCGAAGAAGATCAACTCAAAAGTTGCTGACTCCAAGTTTTCTTCTGACGTGGAAAGTATCCTGAACGTCACTATGGGGAAGTCTTGGGCCGATCACCCGGAACAAGGCAAGCGTCTTGGGACAACAAGCACTCGGGGTGTCGTCTGCACCTATGCACACATTGAGATCTTCATCATTCGAAGACGAAAGGTCCTCCGCTAGCAAGTCAGAGAGAGGAGATAATATTGCAGAAGTTATGGAGAAAGCTCTTGCTCAACTTACTTTATACAATACCAAGAGTCAGCTTTCCCAACCTGATGATGAAGTCTTAAGTGTTGTTTCTACGCCAATATCGCCACATGACATGTTCCAAACTGAGTTCAATCCGTGTGAAGGTCTCAGTTATTCTTCATCGTCTGCGATAACCAAAAATTTGTAACAACTAAATTTTGCTCCTGAAAAATAATAATCAAGACAAGAAAAAATAGCGACAAATATTATATTTAAATTCAAGTGATGGGGTTACAATCTCTAAAATATCTCTAAATCAAAAAAGATGTAGTCCTCTGATTCTTCTTGTCACGGATGATGGTTCAAGAGCTTGAAAGCTTGATCTTGAACTTGACGGATTTCAGATTTATGGTACGTCACGAACGATTTGAAGCTCGTCACGAACCATGATTTGATGTTGCAGTTATCACGAACGGAAGATTTGAAGCCGCCCGCCTATGACTTGAGTTCGCCTTTGGAATTTGACCACAGACAATGATTGCAGATATGGATTGAGACCTTGATGCTATCCTTCAGAGCTTCTTTAGCCTTTCCTTCTGCTTACTTGCTTGTCTTAGCCTTCTCCTTTGACCCCTTTATATAGGTGTGGGGTGGAGTAGTCTTTAAGAAAATCCTAGTGGATCATTGGGCTTGAGGCTTATGGGCTGGTCCATTTGATAGAAGACTAATTGACGGGCTAGCCCAATAATATATTAATAGACATTTATTTAAATCAATTTTATTGGATTTAAATAACAACCCAATTATACCGGTCCATGTTGCTTAATTGGATCAATATATATTTAATTTGTGGTAAAATCCAAATTTTTTATGGATTTAAATTTGACAAAATTTTAATTGTCTACAGACATTTCGACTGTTTAATAAGAATGGAATAATTAATTAACAATGTGATTATCACCAAAAGTAATGCAGGTTAGGGACAATATTGAAAGATAAACATACCAACTACTGTGCAATCCGCCCAATCTTGTGCTTAGCTGGTAAACTGTCTTCTTCTGCTTTGGAAAGTAAACGCATAATCCTCTTATGCACAATTGAATAGCCTATAAATTGCCTTCTCTACCGGAGGAAAATATTACATCGCTATGTATAACTAACTCAAACATACCGAGAGTACAGGTAGAGGGGACAGAAGGGCATTAGACTAAAACAACCTCATTTTCGCCATGGAAAAGATATGTCATTTCTCTCTTCTTATTGTCCTGAGTCTATCTACATTTGGCCCCAACTTAGTCAATGCTGATGCACAGCAGCCAGCGCCACCGCCTATTTTCATACTAGGGGATTCAACAGCAGATGTTGGAACTAATTCTTACATCCCTCACTGCAATGCAACAGCTAACTTTCCTCATAATGGCATTGATTTTGTCCACTCAAGGCCAACTGGAAGATTCAGCAATGGCCTAAACAGTGCTGATCATCTTGGTTAGTGATTACTAAAGTTTTAGCATTTGGTCTAAGGAACATAACCGATAAGATTTTGGGAAGTCATTCGTACTTGCTCTACATCATGTCATATATAGAGTCATTTCACTATCTTTTGGTACGGTGGAGTCCGAGCTAGCTTGAGGTGCACCTCGACTATTCCATTGAGTACCTACTACCTCCAAACAGCACAGGTATCAGGTAACTCTGCCCAGTGCCACCTATGGCTTTGGCAAATGAGAAGGAATCACCAAGTGTTTTTAGTTTCTAATGGGATTTGACCAGTGGTCTCGTATGATTTTCGCTCATTTCATTGGCCACTAGGGCATACCGTTGGGTACAGTCATTTCACTATTACATGTAGAGCGCTAATGAAGGATCTTGCACTTTCTAACTGCAGCAAGGCTTTTCGGATACAATAGCAGCCCGCCCCCTTTTCTATTTCTTCACAGCCTGAAATACGGCCTTCAATTGGGAATATATCGAGGTGTAAACTTCGCCTCAGGAGGTTCTGGTCTCCTCGATGAGAGTGGTTTACAGCTGGTAAGGCTTTTCACTACTATTACTTCAGATTACTGAATAATATGCTCAATAATCATCTCTCACAAAAGAAAAAGAATTTTTTTTTTTTATCACTGCAACGTCTGAATTTGTATTTTTACCTCTCTCTCTCTCTCTCCAAACAGAATGTCCTTAACTTGCCACAGCAGATAAACCAATTTGTCACTGTACATAAGAATCTGACTGCTGCACTTGGTCATGAATCAACAAAAGCATTGCTCGCGAGATCTTTATTCTGCATCAGTACCGGAAGCAATGACATTTTTGTTTATTTCAAGACCAGAAGTACAATGCCTAAAGAAGAGTTTATCAACCTTCTCATGGAAGCGTACGAGAACCACATAAAGGTTGGTGTTCTACTTTAAATTCTTCCTTCAACATGCATATGCAGAAACTCGAAAATGGCATTTATCAGAAGCTAACACCACATTTGCTGTATTATAGACTATGTACAGCCTCGGAGCACGCAAGTTTGGCATCATAAGTGTGCCACCAGTTGGTTGTTGTCCAGCCAACAGACTTTTGAACGCAACAATGTGTTTCGAGCCTATGAATGATTTTGCCAGATGTTTCCATTCAGCTCTTGACAAGCTAATGTGCAACCTAAGCTCAGAGCTGCACGGGATGAAGTATGCACTAGGTGACACATACAAAATGACCATAGACGTTATAGATAATCCACATCCCTTCCGTAAGCACTTCTCTTGACAAAATAACAGTGTGCTAAGGATTAAAAGTTTTACAACTAAGAAAGAATCTGTGGTTATACTACTCTAAATTATCTGTGCTAAATATAAAAGTTTTAAACTACAATTTAATTTCATATAAGTCTAATACTCCGTTTGGTAAAACTGATAAATGTGAGGGGTTTCTCCTCTTTCTACTATGAGTATATGCAAAGTAGTAGAACTAAATGTGAGAATTTTGTTTTTCTTGGATTCCAGACTTCTCAAATGTGGACACAGCCTGCTGTGGACATGGAACACTAAACGCCGAAGGAATTTGTAATGCAACAGCTAATCCTTGTTCAGATCGCAGAAAGTTTGTATTCTGGGATTTGTTCCACCCAACACAAGCTGCTGCACAGTTGGCGGCTAATACACTGTACGGTGGTCCAACACAATATGTTTCTCCAATTAACTTTGCTCAGGTGGCTGCAGAAAACTAGTGTCATTGAACCTACCAAGTCAATGTCACAGATTCTTACTTTCTCCTCTTAGTCTCTCCATTACACTTCCAATAATGTCCTACTCGTGGTTCCTCTGCCTTCGAGTATTTGGAATCTTTTTGATTATGTGTGAAGTTACTTGTAGTCATTCCATGCATCTCAATACTAGTTGAGAGGACAGAAACAATGTTTCTCTTGTTCCGTGATGTTTTATGAAATTGAAGAAATAAAAGTCACGATCTTCAGGCCGAGCTCATATAGTCCTCCCCAATCCCCCCGAGTAACAAAAAAGGAGAAAAACAAGCAACATGATGCCTTAAATTGGAAAAGAAAAAAACAAAAAAAAAAAAAAAAAAAAATTTGTAAAGGCTGCAACGTAGAGCTTACACTTGGGAATAGTGTTTGACAGCATAATGACATTTCCATTGGTACTCAAATATCACTTTGACATAGAATACAATCTCCTAGAGAAAATGATTTCTTTAATTCTCTTTTCTCTTTTCTTCCTTTATATTTAGCGACCGGGTTGAGAGCGAATCGTGGTATTGGCAAACAATAAAAACACAGTATAGACATTCGAATATATCATGGGAAACTAAAGAATATGTGATTAGCTATCCTCTATCAACATGGTCTCATCAGAATCTGATGCGTAGCATCTGCACAAGCAACTTTCATCTTTCAAACCAATTCCATCCAGAAGCTCTTCTCTCTTTCTCTGCAGTTCTAACCAGTGCTCTGGCTCCTCAAATAAACGCAGAATCTGCACACCAACAATTTAAAATCTTCCATTCTATTTCAGCACCATTCGTGTTATTTTTAGCAACACTCATAAACTTCGATAGATGCAATTAATTTAGGTTTCCATCATCATGACTTCACAAACTTAACAATATCTCTGCTAGTTTAGGTCACTTTTGTATGTTAAGATTTTAACTATGAAAAGCAAATTTAATTATTTGCATCTGCTTTCTTTTGGCGTAGAATGCAATTTGTGAATGAAGCTGAAACTTTGTCAGATCTTAGATCCTACAAAGATAAATGGAATATGCCTTATTTTGCATTTTGCTGTAATTGTTACAGCACGTTCTTAGAGCTTGATATAATCGATAAAATATTACTTTACTGATCAAGAAAATTAGAAGCAATATCCAAAATCTTTGCATGCTGTTGAAATGAAGTCAGTATGAAGGAAATGTCTAAAAAGGAAGTATAAAACCAAAAAAAGGACTTACTGTTTTCATCGTTGGCCTCCTTGAAGATGAATGCAAGAGGCAGAGCCGTGCTGCAAGTATCATTGTTTTCATCTCATCTTTGTTGTAGTTCTCGCTTAAGTCAGGATCAACAAGAAGATCACAAAGACCACAACTGAGTACAGACCTCGCCTGCGATTCACATTATCTAGAGTCAAAAATCATTGAAGAAAATAAACATTGTTTATCTTTTGAAGAAAGGCATACATTCTTCGTATTATTACCCACAGCACTAAGCATTCATGATGAGATTCCAGGTCTGTTTGGATGGCCTCTTTCCCTGTGATCAATTCCAACAGGACTACCCCATAAGAGTATACATCTATCTTTTCATCAACTTAGCCATACATAACGTACTCAGGCGCCAGGTATCCAAATGTCCCAACAACGTGAACTGGTTTCACAAAAGCTGAATCTTGCTGAGTTTGCTGGTGTACTACTGCTGCTCCAAAATCTGATAGCTACGTTTCAGCTTCAAAAATCATCAAGTGTAACAAAAGCGGATGTAGAAAATTTTATTATCTACAACTTATAAAATTGAGTATCTAGGCAGTGGACGTGCTTAATTCTTTTTTGAAGTCGGGACCAATCAAATCTTCACTAATTTGGCCTAAACGCAACTACTAGATTTAGAATTCACCAAGTAATATATTCAAGCACCATTCCATCATTTTTAATCTTTAGAAACAACAACAACAACCACGCCTCAGACCCAAAAAAGTTTATGTCGGCTATATGAATTCTCGGTTCCTTCTTTAAGATCAACTCATATCATCGTCATTATTTAACTTTAAGGGTCCAAAATATGCCTTAGGTGTGCTTAAACGGTTTATCATAGTTATGAGGGCAAAAACCAAAAATCAAAAGGAAAAAAAAAGGAATTAGATAATCCTAACGTCTCTTAGACTAGTCAGCGAGCATCTTCCTATAGCATAGTTTCACAATGGCACAGTGAAACACAAAAACAGGCTAATGAATATGAGAAGCCATGTAATGTAGGAAACCGAGCTAATAAGATACTTACTTGTGGGTGGCAATCGTCAGATAAGAGAATGTTTGATGATTTCACATCTCTGTGAATGATAGGAGGGGTTTGAGAATGGAGGTATTCTAATCCCCTTGCCACTCCTATAGCAACTTGCATCCTTGTGTTCCAATTAAGCTGTTTTAGCCTTTGCTTTAAACTGTCCTTCAGTAGATTATACACGATTGCTTGCATATCCTTACTGTAACAGTAACCGACAAGCTGAATTATGTTCTCGTGTTTCAGATTACTCAATATTTCAACTTCCCCGAATAGATCATCTTCAGAGAATTGTGTGTTTTTAAGGATTTTCACTGCTGCAACCTGGCTGTTGTCGAGATTGGCTCGATAGACTCTACTATGACCACCCTCTCCAGTCAACAGAATGGGACTGAAGTTATCTGTTGCACATCTAAGTTCATCAATTGTGAAGCGTCTGGTGCAGCAAATCATCTCTAAGTAAGCTAACCTCTGAAACAGATTCTTAGCTGCAGTATTTTTGTGCTGCAAATAATTCCTGGTCCTAGGAAAAGTAGCATTTTCAGTCGGCTGTGATGACTTTGATGTTGTGGAACACTGCATTGACAAATATTTTTGAATCTGATACTTATTTCTCGATTCTGTAGAGCTGCTGGAAGCTGACAAAGAGGACTCTGATGAATGTAGAACTTTAATTGGAGCACCTTCTTGTGAAGTCCCCGACTTCTGGAGTAGGACTTTTCCTCCCTTATCCATTACAAGAAGTAAGCAAGTCGGAGGCAATTCTTTCAAAAGTTTGCCAGCAATCTGATCACTGGACTTGAACATCAAAAGCCAAAATGAGACAAATAAAGGGAGAGAAACCACCAAAACCATCCCAGTAAGGAAATAGGAGAGGAACTATGTATACCAGGGGCTGCTGCATCCAACGGCAAGCATTGTGGCGAAATTTATACGTACTTGATTACTCAGCTCACTTATATACGACTCTCCTACACAAACCTTGATTTGAAAATCCACCTTAAAAAAAAAAAAAATTGTACAACTATGGAATTAGCAATTTAGCAACCAATTGGTGGGAATAAGCAATATGTCAAAATGTAAAATGAAACTTGGGAAT
This sequence comes from Nicotiana noctiflora, assembly GCA_032618575.1. Lineage (NCBI taxonomy): Eukaryota > Viridiplantae > Streptophyta > Magnoliopsida > Solanales > Solanaceae > Nicotiana > Nicotiana noctiflora. The sequence goes on along the minus strand of JASVEL010011348.1, from coordinate 15,008 downwards.
GTAAAATAACCTGCTTTGATTTGCAGATATCCTCATGCCTGTGAAAAGTATTTGGATCAAAAATATCATTAGGTTGTTGTACATGAATAGCCAGAACATAGTCTCCAGGCATTACAACTGAAGTAAGCAAACGAAGCAGCATTTCTCTGCTGCTATTGTCGGATTTGAGACCGACCACAAGTGTTTCCTTCTTGGCCTTGGGTACTCTCCTGCTTCTCAGGAGTGAGGAAATTCCTCCTTTGGCACTTGAACTACCAAACATTGTACACACTCAGGGCCAATGCTGGCATGCTATTGCCAATTGATCGAACGGTGCTAGAGAGAGGTGGATGCAATATATAATCAACAGTTATCTGGCCTTTTATTATTGAGTATAGAGATTTATATGTGAAAAATCAATCAAGAAATATTAAACAAGTTGAGGGCACCAAGTTTAAATTCTGAATCGTTGTCAGAGTGCTCATGGAGGTGCTTTTAAGTTTTAAGTTACCTATCAATATCTGAGAAACAATGATGTATAGGCATTAGTTATGGCGGCTGATGTGATTTGTGGGCCTTCACAATAAATTCCAGTAGGTTGGTATTAACATTTACTATAAGGTTGATAGTACAGAATTAGACAAAATTCAACTCACTCGCACTGTGCCGACACTTCATTTATCAGAGTTTTAATGAACTTCCAATTTTATAACCTGTGAACCATTTCTCCACCTTCAGATATTACAACGTAACCAATGACAAGATGAAATTTTGATGGATTCACCTTGGTGCCACAGTAGCATACTTCTAAATTTTATGTATAAATATCAATACCATTCTGCAACCAATGGATATTTAAGACTATAGCCAGATCCTATTCTAGACAAAAAAAAATGTTCAAATAATTTCTTAAGACTTGATGGACAAAGTTATATGCACACAAGTTAACCGAGACATCTATCATTATCAAAAAAGTAAATATCAATACCATTCTCACTGATTTAATAAATAGTTTGCTCTCAGAAAAGGGGAGAGAGAGAGAGAGAGTTTGAACTTGTCGTTCTCGGAATATAGTACTATCAAGAATTAACGGATGAAACCCTTCAAAGAGGTAACGAGATATTGCTCAAACACGGGAAAGATGTTCTCCAGGCATGCATCAAGGATACTTGGGCAAATTCTGCACATGATGCAATAAGACGAAGTTGATATGCACCAAATGTACGTTCTGTATCAAATCGCATAAATGCAACAGGACAATGACTTACACCAACTCCTATACTTGAAAAGGCACCAATTGGGATCTCCCTTTAATGTTCCTTTATTGTACTTTACTACCCACTTATGGCATACATACAGAACATAGAAACTCTTTCTAATATGAGCTTCTCTAACTCTTTATTTGTTCTCAAGCATCAACTCCACAAAGTACTTTACACCAAAAGAGTAGCATCAAGATTTACGCCCAAGTATAGATACTATAACCTCTAATCCAACCTAGCCTAACAGTAAAAACACAATGATCCGTAGTCCTCTCCATTACTCCTTTTTCTGACTTTTTTGACTTCCCAAAACAAAATCAAGGGGAAATAGGCATTTCACAATTTTCCTCAAGCGTCCACCATCAACCAATTGAATAGAAGTCAATTGACCAGAGTAACGTCTACTCGAAATGGAGAGATAAAAGATATTGGAATTATAATCATAGAGTTGAGCCACTCCGGCTACTAAACAGGAAATTATCTAATGCCTTCACACATTTTCCCTTCATACATCCGATTACATTCCCTACTTATATATATATATATATATATATATATATATATATATATATATATATATTTGCGTCTGCATTCTTAGGATTTAATTTAGGATTTTGGACCTTAATTAAGTTTGTTTTACAAGAAAATGAAAATCATAAAAAATAATGTATTTTTTGCATTTCTGTGTTTAGTGTTGAATCATGTGATTTTCTTTTTACTTCAATATTTAGTTTATTTGGGTTAAATGCTACTTAAATTAATTAATATTTTTAGGATAAATTGGTCAAGTTTAAATTTAGGTTTGTATTTTTATTTTAGAAAATAAAACGAAAAAAATAAAATAAAATAAAAGAGAAGAAATTTAGAATTGGGCCAATTGTTGATTTAAATCCCAAGTCCATAATTAAAATAGCCCCAAAACCAGGCCCAAACCCAACCCCTTACCCGACCAAACAACCTAGTCCCCTCACCCTTCCAAAACGGCCCTGTTTCGCCCAGGATTTAATCACAGCCGTTGGATCCTTCTGATCCAACGGTCAAAATTAAAAATCAAAATTAACCTAACCAAAACCCCAAAACCCATTTACACCCAGACCAAACGGACCTCTCGCCTACCTGTCTCTGCAGAGACGAAATCCGTCCACCACCCGCCGCCGCACTCCGCCGGCCGGAAATCGTCTCCGCCGGCGGCAGTGATCTAAACCACCTGATTTTTACACCACAAACTCTCCAAGACCTCCCCATTCCAAACCCCTAACCTATTCTTCTCGAATCATCTTCCAGCTCTTCAAATATTAGATCGAAGTCCGCCGGAAAATCGAGACCCACCCCAAACCACTCCAAATTTATACCACAGCACCCCCACAACCCCCTCAGCCCGGTCCTCAGCTTGTTTTCTTTCAAATCTCACCCGAAACCACCAAGCCCCAAAAATGCCGTATGAGCCCTAGAAATTGGAATTGGCGTTCTGTGTTGAATTCAATAGGAATTTGAGGTCTAACAGACCTTAATCTAGGTGTTCTCAACCGAGAACACCCCGATTAAGTTTCGTTTGGCCCCAAAAGCTCAAGCCCGTTTGTTTCTTTTCCAATTTTCTCTATTTTTGAGGTATTCCTTTTCCTTTTCTATTCTTATTTGATTATACTCGTCGGTTTATTTTAGTTATCTTGTAGTTTTTCGTTTGTTGTTAATTCCCTTCGGATATCTTCGATTTTTCTGTTTTTCCTCATCCATTTGGGACCGTTTATTTGGTCGATTTGTTCGTTTCTGATTGTTTGTTATAAATTATGTTGTTATAAGATAGGAATTAGACTCGATAAATTCGTCGAATAGCTCATTCTGCATTTTTGAACTATTCTGTCCGAGAGGTTCTTGGATCATTTGTTCGTCGACTATTGTTTATCGATTATGCGCGTTGTAATCGACTATACGAATGTCGTCGATTAGTTTTGTAAGATTGTTTGTTAGAACTTTGAGACATGAATTAGAGTTTGTCAATTGATCTAAATTCACTGTTGGTTTGTAGCTTTTGTGATTTCTAATAGGATCATATTGGATATAGCTATTTCAGAGTTTGATTTAGAAATTAAAAGCTAGTTAATTAGGGTTCAAATGTGTTGCACATGGGAAGGAGTAGTGGATTTCTGTTTTACAGCAGGATAGGCATTACATTTGAACTGCAAATTGGTTTTTAAATAGAAAAAGGGTTGGCCTGGATGATCCTAAATGGAATTAGCAGGCTTTATAGGCTGGATAAGATCTGAACATGGGAAGAAATTGGTTTCTTAATTGGTCTAGTGCATTAAAAAGCTGAAAAGTGGAAAAAATTGGAGTAACATGGGCTGGACTGATATGAAACAAATTAAAAATGGGCTGCTGTTTTGAGTCTTGGAGGCTATAAAGAAGAGACTGAAAAACAGATTTAGGGGGGAACCTCCAGAAAAGAAAAAAGAGAGATTTGGAGGAGAAAAAGAATAGCTTCTTTTAGTCATTCACATCCTTGAAAGAACTAAGCTTTTCTTTTTCATATACATATTCTGAAACAGAGATTCAAAAACAGATTTGAGATAGAGATTTGAATGAGATTTTGAGTCTTTGAAGGGAGAAAAGAAAGTTTGAGAGTTCAAACCAAATCCTAAGAGTTACTTTTGTTTCTGTTAGAACTTGAAAACACTTGAGAGATACCAGTGTGTTGAACTATAGAACTTACTGTTCCATTGAAAAGTACTGTTACATTAAGTTATTGTTAAAACTTGAGTTTTGGTACTGTTTTGGGGTTGTTCTCTTGATCTTACTTGGTTTTCAAACCTTTCTGAGTTTTGAACTTGATTTGAAATTGTTGTTGCGAACTGTTATCGATTGCTGAAGTTGTTGATGCTGCTGACCTCTCCTTTCTCTATTTTAATTCAAATTCCAGGTATTTCATTCTCTCTAATGCCTTGAAGTTTCACTCGATGTATCTGAATGATTTCGGAATCAATTGAAGAAGCACTGCTATCATCTAAATTTGCCTCTATATTTCATTTTTGTTTTAAACTGCAGTTATAGATTTCCAATACATATCAGTCTCAATTAGAAATTCCGGTACTTGTTTTAGTAATTAGATTAAAGGAACTTTGAATTATTGATTAGTAATTTTCAGAATTGGATTCGACCTTTTGACATACGTTTGCTAGTTGTATAATGTATTTGTACGGATGGGACTGTTGCATATTTTGATTTAAATCATAGATTGTTTAAATGAGTCCGTGTTTCTTGTAGCATGTATATTTTGGCCTTAGTATTAAGTTTGAATGTTGTTCAAACCTGATGGTGTTTGAAGTTTTAGGTAAAAACCCGTGGAGTTCCTAGTACATATGTTCATAGTGAATAGTTAAAACTAGTTTTGAAATTTAACAGTTGGTTTTTCTTTATTTGTTTTGGGTTTTCGCTAATCAATTATTCTATTTAGCCAGTTATGGGCAAACAGATATTCCCGATCTAACTAATAAGTGAGGTATTAAAATTTATGCTCATATTGTTAAAAGACTTATTCGAATTAGATGCATTCCCGATTATTTAGTAGTAAATCTTAGCTAAAAATGGAATCGTTTCACGCATCGATGCTTTTGCATGATTTAATCGAGAAATAACTTCAATAAACATGTACACCAACCAAAGTATCGTCAAAGTTAATATTTTCGTTTTACTTAGAATTAGACTCTCGTTTAAAGGTTTGAATGTATAATTTTATTTTAACAAAAGTGGTCTAGTCTATTAAAAGCATATAGGATAACATATATTAAAATCAGATATTTTTAGCCATTTATAATAATTGAAGCGACCGTGCTAGAACCACGGGATCCGGGGGTGCCTAACACCTTCCCTCGGGTCAACAGAATTCCTTACTTAGAATTTCTGGTTCGCATACTTCATTTGGAAAGTCGAAAATTTCCTCGATTCGGGATTTAAATAAATCGGTGACTTGGGACACCTTAATTTATTCCAAGTGGCGACTCTGAAATAAATAGAATAATCCCATTTCGAATATTGTCACTTAAATTGGAAAAACTCCCTTGCATTCCCGATTATTTAGTTGCAAATCTTAGCTAAAAATGGAATCGTTTCACGCATCGATGCTTTTGCATGATTTAATCGAGAAATAACTTCAATAAACATGTACACCAACCAAAGTATCGTCAAAGTTAATATTTTCGTTTTACTTAGAATTAGACTCTCGTTTAAAGGTTTGAATGTATAGTTTTATTTTAACAAAAGTGGTCTAGTCTATTAAAAGCATATAGGATAACATATATTAAAATCAGATATTTTTAGCCATTTATAATAATTGAAGCGACCGTGCTAGAACCACGGGATCCGGGGGTGCCTAACACCTTCCCTCGGGTCAACAGAATTCCTTACTTAGAATTTCTGGTTCGCATACTTCATTTGGAAAGTCGAAAATTTCCTCGATTCGGGATTTAAATAAATCGGTGACTTGGGACACCTTAATTTATTCCAAGTGGCGACTCTGAAATAAATAGAATAATCCCATTTCGAATATTGTCACTTAAATTGGAAAAACTCCCTTACGCATCTACCCACCGGGGTAGGGGCGCGCCAAAAGGAGGTGTGATATTATGCACTGTCAAAAACAAAGGACTTATTTAATACTAGTACATTATTTACAGTTAAATGACAGAAAAACATCACGAGTACTGTGGAGCAGACACTAATTTAGTAATAATACACAGGAGTATATCTAATTAGGAAGCGTTACACTAGCAACCAGAAGCAACATACTATAAGCACACCCAAACATCAGTGGTAGAAGACTTTCAACACCAATCAGGTCACACTATATACCACCAACACATCCCCACAGCTGCAGCACCTTTCTCAGTCCATAGGACCTATTGCCACCACATCAGCACAAAGTGCACCTAAGATTTATCTGCAATCTGCACAAATTTAAGATCAAAAGATCATGCAATACTCTGTTATAAGGACTGCAAACAATTAAGTATGACAATATATTAGGAGAAACTTAAGAACCCCAACTACGTGAATTATCCAGCATCTATGCAAATCAAAACTGTGACCATTGACACCTGATCATTCAGCAAAGCTCTTCAAATGCCTCTTACATGGAAATTACAAGTTTAACAACATACTCAGTGTATTCCTACAAGAGGGTAGTATGTATGTAGTGTTGAAGTTTGGCAAAATGCCAAAGTCCCACATCGGTGGTATATTGTTTTGGTTTGGGATTTTTCCCTATAAAATGAGGCCTAATGTTTAGGATTTAAACGCACCTCTCATTTGCCTTCTTATCTTCTTAAGGCATTTGTAACTTCTCTCTTTAGCATTATTTCACTTGTATTTTGGAGCGAAATAAAATATTGGTTGTGTCCGATGAATAGGCAAAATTCGCCGAACCTCGTAAATTCTGGTGTTCCTTTTACTATTGTTTTATTGTATTATTTATTCTTTCATGGTTGCCATAATTTTTGGTATAGTAGTTGTGACTCATTCACACTATATACATTTGGCTTCCGCAATAATTGGTATCAGAGTCAAGGTACAGTATAAGTATGCTCTGTAGTTGTAGCACAATCTGATCTTCCGCATCAGAAAAGATTTATCTTGATAACTGAGTCAAGGTTTTGTCTAAGTATGCTCTGTGGTTGCAGCTTAGTCTGATCTTCCACATCAGAAAGGAAATAATCTTGATTTATGTCATCAGCTATTAAATAAAATTTGTGTCAAAGATGAGAGACAATAAATAAGAACAATCTACATCAAGTGTCAACAATACGTCATCATTGGCATCTCGCTTATGACAAGAATTGTGTCAAATGCGAAATTTGCGGTAGAAATATTTTACGGGCCAGGACATTTTGGGATGTGGGAAGGCGAGGTTCTAGATGTCCTTTTTCAACAAGGGCTAGATCTGGCCATTAAATAAAAGAGACCAGATGTTATTGGAGAAGAAGATTGGAGAATTATCAATTGTGTTGCTTGCTGTACCATTCGATCCTACCTTGCTAGAGAACAGAAGTATCCATACACAAAGGAAACTTCTGCAAGTAAATTATGGAAAACACTGGAGGATAAATTTTTGAAGAAAAACAGCCAAAATAAATTGTACATGAAGAAGAGATTGTTTCAATTCAACTATGTTCCTGGTACCACGATGAATGAACATATCACCAATTTTCAATAAGTTGGTCACAGATTTGCAAAATATAGATACAACTTATGATGATGGTGACTTGGCCTTGATGTTGTTGGCATCACTTCCTGATGAGTACGAGCACCTTGAAACTACTCTACTCCATGGAAGTGATGAAGTTTCTCTTAGAGAAGTTTGTTCGGCTTTGTATAGCTATGAACAACGAAAGCAAGAAAAACAGTTGGGCAGAGAAGGAAAAGCACTATTTGTGAGGGGTCGTCCTCAAAATCAAACGTGGACAAGGAAAGGAATATCTAAGTCAAGATCTAAACCCAACAAAGATGAATGTGCCTTTTGTCGAGAAAAGGGGTACTAGAAGAAAGACTGTCCGAGGTTGAAAAAAAGGCCAAACATAACAACAAAAAGGCCATTATGGATTCAAATGTAGCTGATTGTGATGATTCAGACTTCTCATTAGTTACAACAGAGTCGTCAACATCATCAAACATATGGTGATGACTTAGAATAACAAAACCTTATGTCGGATCCCCGATAGGAACGTCTTATTTGCATCATGTGCATATTTGACTTAGGAGGCTCAACACGGGGGTTGGGCCTGTCTAGGACAGGTGTACCTGAAACAAAAGACCAACTTGTTGCATCTTTCTGTGTGCATTTATTTGTTTCGATCTTACATGCCGACCGGTTTGTTAAAAAAAAAAAAAAAAAGAAAAAAAAAGAGGAGAAGAAGTAGAAAATGTCCGGGTATAGAGTCGAAATAATTTTATGGAAAATAGTTTGTTTTCTTTGAAAATAATTTTTGAAAACGCTAAAAAAAATTCCAAATAAATTTTGTTAAAAATAGTGTGTTTTCATTTTTGTTAAAATGATTTAGTTCATTTGTTTCCGAACTACGCGGGTCTGATTCTCACCGGATGTGAGATACGTAGGAAAACCGCATCGGTTCCGACCCCAATTTTAAAAAAAAAAATAAAAAAAAATATTGTTCGTTTAGTTCCTTCTTTAAAATCTTTCCTTAGAAAATTCAAAGAAAAAATAAAAAAAACAGTAAAAGTAGTTTAACTAAAAAAAAGGTCTCGTTCTTCCTACTGTTTTTCATGAAATAAAAAAGAAAAATCAATAAAAATTAAAAAAAATATGGGTTTCCTTCATTTTGAAGTACTTTTCTAAAAAAAAATCCAAAAATCCAAAAAAATATTTTCTTCCTTAGAAAAAGAGACAATAAGTAAAAATTCAAACAAAAATATTTTTTATCCCAAAGTAAATAATTTTTTTTTAGAAGTCTTTCTTTCAAAAAAGCAAAACAAAAACAAGCAAAATATAAATATGTTATTTCTTTTAAAGCATTTCTTTCAAGAATTAATATATATATATATATATATATATATATATTAGTTTATTCACTCCATTCCTCATTATCCGAACTACGCCCGGTCTGATTCATGCGGGGACATGATACGTAGGCAATCCACATAAGATTCGACCATCACCAAAAGAAAAAGAAAAATGAAAAAAAAAGAGAAAATTTATAAAGAGAGAAAGAAGATGAAAGCAAAGGAACGTATAAGCCGGAGTAGCGCATTACAATCGAATACAAGTAGCAACACGATCAACTGTATAAGTGCATCACACCCAACATGAGATTACTTATCTGTTATGTTGTCTCAGACTAACCGTTTGTTTGCCAAACTCCAGGTTTTAGAAAAGGGTGGTTGATTTTGAGGTATTCTGGCCTCACATTCATACTTCACGAGGTCCAAAGGAAAAGTTCAGCAACCCGTTGCTAAATCAAAAGAAAGTACCCATCCTTATTTCACAAGGTCGAAAAGAAGTGCCAACATATCTTCAGAAATCCCTCTACCAACCGTTCCCATTTTGGAAGAGAGCTCCGTGTCAGCCATTCCGGCTATTGAGTCAGCAGCTGCAGAAGAAAATAGAATTTTGCGTTGTCGCATGCTGGAGATGTTAGATGACTGGAATAACGAGAAAGAGCCCCCAAGTCTGATCCCTGGGTTCCCCGAACTATTCCTCAGGTCAAGTGGGATTTCTAATACTCCCCACCAATTACCCACCTACTCTGTTTGGATATTCTAATGTTACAACCCTCTCCGAATCACCCTCCACTTCCTATCCTCGGGTGACAACATTAGATACATCCACAAGAACATCAGTTGGTTTGCCAGTTCCAATCACGACGCATCCCACCACACATACTCCTTTCTTTGATTCCTCTTTTTTTACATTCCCTACACCACCCCTTCCACGGGATCCTACCCAATTTGCCGCTAATATCTATCCTCAACCACCCCAATATGAGTTCATGCCAAGCCAAAATCCAAAAGCTCCCGAACGGGATGAAATGGCAAAAAGAATGAGCAGCTTGGAACAGAGTTTGAAAAACATGCAAGGTCTAGGCGGACAGAAGAGTGTTTCTTACGCAGATTTGTGCATGTTCCCACATGTCCATTTGCCATAAGGCTTTAAGACGCCGAAGTTTGAAAAGTATGACGGGCATGGCGACCCTATTGCTCATCTAAAGAAATACTGCAATCAATTGCGAGGTGCCGGCGGCATGGAAGAATTGCTGATGGCATATTTCGGAGAAAGCTTGATCGAGATAGCATCAGAATGGTACATGGATCAAGACATATCTCGATGGCAAATCTGGGACGATTTGGCCAGATATTTTATGAAACAGTTCCAGTACAACATCGACATTGCGCCAGACAAGAATTCCTTATCGAACTTAAAGAAGAAGCCCTCAGAAAGCTTCAGGGAATATGCCATCAAGTCGCGCGAACAAGCATCTAGGGTGAAACCCTCCATGGACGAAATAGAAATGGTCACTTCCTTCCTCCAGGCTCAAGAACCAGACTATTTCCAGAACATGCTGTCAGCAATGGGAAAACCTTTCGCAGAGGCGATCAAGATTGGGGAAATGGTAGAAAATGGTTTAAAGACGGGAAGAATTTTGAGTCAGGCGGCCATTCGAGCGACCTCCCAAGCAATCCAAGGAGGGTCTGGAGGAATAGCAAAGGGTAGGATGAAAGAGGAAACGTCCATGGCAACTTCGGGTGATAGAAGACACCACGCTCCTAGACACATCTTTTCAGAAAGAACCCCCCAACATTATTACCTTGCTCAGGAAATGTCCTATATCCCTCAAACGTACGCGGTCATGAATGCTCAACCTTTTGCGCGACCGTAGCAGCATGTCAATAGCAACCAAGCTCTATTTCCAAGAAATCAGCCTCCCCACCAGAACAACTATAATCCTCGACCTCCGCAGAATAACTTCCGTCCTTGGGAACCAGCAAAGAAATCAAAATTTACCCTAATTGGTGAATCTTACTCCAGTCTATTCCCGAAACGTGTCCAAATGGGTCTACTGCAGCCGGTTCCTCAGAATAGACAAAACTCGACATCGCCTTCCTACAAAGATGGTGTCAGATGTGCATATCATTCAGAGGCAGAGGGCCACCATACTAATGATTGTTGGACTTTGAAACAAGCGGTGGAGAATTTAACAGAGCAAGGGAAGATTGTGTTGAAGGATGAGGATGTCCCAAATGTGACCAATAATCCGCTACCTGCTCACAATAACGGGCCAATAATTGGGATGATTTGTGAAGACGAAGAATTCGATCCAGCGCTTAAGGCCATAATTTCTATTGCTGATGTGGAAAGGAAGCCCAAGGCGGCCCCAAAACAGGAGAAAGGGGAAAAGAAGAGTAAAATCACTGAGTTAGAACCAGAAAGAGAAATTGGTGCACCTAAGCAAGCATATGTGACATGGGGCAATTAAGACACCACGACTGAATGAGCATGTAACGACCCAGCCTGCCGTTTTTGAAATTTACGCCCCGATCCCCAATTTAATTGTTCCCCTAAGTTCATTTCTGCTATTGTAGTTAGCCGGAAGGTTCGGTAATAAAATTTGCAGTGTTTTGGGACACTTATTCCATAAATGAGAGCTTTATAGTTGAAAAATGGCATGTATTCAGAACAGTGTAAAGACGACCTCAGAACGGAAATCTGATGGGTCCATTAGCTCCATTAGGTGATTTCGGGGTTGAGAGGGCATTCAGAATATATTTTGGAGGTCTGTAGCTCAATTAGGCTTGAAATGCCGAAGTTTGAAATTTTTAGAAATCCGATCGATAGGTGAGATGTTGATCCGGGAGTCGGAATAGAATTCCGACAGTTGCAGTAGCTTCGTTAAGTGATTTTGGACTTGTCCGCAAAATTTCATGTCATTCGGACGTCATTTGGTTGGGTTTCGGATCGAATGTGAGCTTTGGAAGAATTTGATAAATTTAGACTCATATCCGTTGTAAATTGATAATTTTTGTGTTTATGGACGTGTTTTGATGATTGGAACAAGTTTGAATAAAGTTATAGGAAGTGTTGGTGCTTTTGGTTGAGGTCCCGGGGGCCTCGGGTGAGTTTTGGGGTGGTTTCGGACCATTTCTAGGCTATCTTTAACTGTTGGTTTTTTACTACAGCAGTGCTCTATGCGATCGCGGGGAGTTGGTCGCGATCGCGGTGAGCAAAATCTGAGAAAAAAACTAATGAATCGCGATCGCATAGATTGCTTCGCGATCGCGAAGAAGAAAATTCTGTCGCACAGGCCCTACTTCGGAAGATCATATATTTTTATCTAATAGGTATTTTTAGGTGATTCAAAAATGATTGTAGATCATCGTGTCTAGTATTCAGAAATATAAAGAAATTCGCATTTGGAAATTTTTAGCAAAGGTTCTGGAGGATAGACTATAGACTGTCCGATAAGGATATCAAAAATACATAAATGGATTTGGAAGCTTGCCTCTCGAAATTTATAAGGATTCAGGAAATGATCAACAAATGCAAGTTGTAGCCCTATGTGTCTAGTTTCCAGAACATCAAACCATTTGTCATTTGGAGTTGTTTGTAAAACGTTATGACCATATTTTTGAAGCCTGTCCGGAGGAACTGGAAGTTGTTCACCGCGATCGCGAGGCATTTCCCGCGATCACGAAGGGTAATTTTTGGGCCAGAAATTTGTTCTCCGCAATCACGAAGCATTTCCCATGATCGCGGTCAACAAAATACCTGGGCAGAATGTTTTAAAACATTTCATCCGCGAACCAAACCCATTTTTCCACCATTTTTGGTCATTCTTGAGAGCTTTTGGACGGGAATTGAAGGGATTTTGATGCGAAATGATTAGAGGTAAGTCCTATGAACTAAATACATGATTTTATTGAATAATCATCCTTGAAATTTATGAAAACATAGTCAAATTGTAAGAAATTAGGGCTTGGAGTAAAAAACTTTAAATTTGGGATTTGAGGGGCCATTTGTGGTCCGATTTGGGATATTTTTATATGGTTAGACTCGTGAGAATACGAGGGTTCTGAAAACGTAAAAGTATTTTAATTCCGGGCCGATGTCTTCAGGGGTATTTTGGTCATTCCACCAACTTTCGCGTCGTAGCTGTAATTTTATTATTGTAATTAGTGACTTGCAATGTTATTTACACTGTGTAATTGGTTTGACTAGACTTGGGCCAATCAGAGTCGGATACTCGTGGCAAGAGAGTCGTTTCTTAGCAGTTTTGTACCGAAATCGAGGTAAGTGGCTTGTCTAACCTCGTGTGGGGGAACCTTTACCCCTAGGATATTATGTGATAGTTTAAATGCCTTGTACGTAAGGTGACGGGCGTGTACATGCGCTGGTTGTTGTAACACACACTTTACTTGAATTGCCCGATTAGTGATATTTCTGCTCTTAGCTGATAAAAGCATTACTTTACCCGGTATTAGTTAGAAAAGCATGATTAGCTAGGATTTAACATGTCTAATTGCCTAGTTGACTTACTTGAACTTCTTGATAAATTGTTGGCACTAGTTTCGGTGAAGTTGTAGTTAAACATATTATACTCTCTATGTGTTTTCCTTATTTTGATGTGTTAGTGGACTGCGGGTTTAATTCCCGGAGATCCCAGGGCTATGGGTTCGATTCCCAGAGACCCGGAATTACTGAGATATGGACTGCGGGTTCGATTCTCGGAGATCCTGAGTTATTGAGATATGGACTGCGGGTTCGATTCCCGGAGATCCTGAGCTATTGATATAATATTGAGATGTGGATTGCGGGTTCGATTCCCGGAGATCCTGATGTTATTGAGATGTGGACTGCGGGTTCGATTCCCGGAGATCCTGAGATTTATTGAGACATGGGCTGCGGGTTCGATTCCCGGAGACCCATGGGTACTGTCAATGGGACTGTGGGTTCAATTCCCACAGGTCCTGGACTTGTTTTATTGAGTTGGTTACTTGTTGTTAGCTGAGATCCTGATGTTATTGAGATGTGGACTGCGGGTTCGATTCCCGGAGATCCTGAGATTTATTGAGACATGGGCTGCGGGTTCGATTCCCGGAGACCCATGGGTACTGTCAATGGGACTGTGGGTTCAATTCCCACAGGTCCTGGACTTATTAATTGAGTTTGTTACTTGTTGTTAGTTTAATTGTAGACGGTTGTAATAATCACTTTATTGTTGTTATTTTGGAATTATTATCAGTTAAACTGTTTATTATTATTCTTATTATCATTTTGAAATTGTTTTCTCTCAGTAGGGCCCTGACCTTCCTCGTCACTACTCCATCGAGGTTAGGCTTGGCACTTACTAAGTACCGCCGTGGTGTACTCATGCTACTCTTCTGCACACTTTGTTGTGCAGATCCAGGTACATCAGGTCAGGCACATACCAGGTGATTCAGCAGCTCTTTGGGAGACCTCGAGGTATGATCTTCTACATCTGCGGATCAGGGAGCCTTCCATCTATTCTGATAGTATTAGTAGATGTTTTTCCTTCTTCGTTGTTAGATATTCTTTACACATAGAGCCACAGTTGTATATTCTCTTTTAGCCTGTGTTACCCGTGGGATTCCGGGTCTTGGTGGTATTTTTATACAGTCTGTTTGATGAGTGTATGTGCCAAGTGGCACGGATTACATTCCTATTTCTATCGTTTTTCCGCTATTTCTTGTTTAATGTTCACAAACTTGTATATTCCGCAATGTGTTAAGCTTACCTAGTCGCGGGGACTGGGTGCCGTCATGACAGGCTCACGATTGGTGAACTAGGGTCGTGACAAGTTGGTATCAGAGCTCTAGGTTCGTAGGAGTCACGGGACACGGACCGGTTACTTAGATTCTCGCTGATCGATACAGAGACGTCTGTATTTATCTACGAGGGGCTATGTAACTGTTTAGGAAACTCTTCAATTCTTTGAATTCCTTATCGTGCGCCATTTATTCAGCTGGAGCCTATATCATATGTTCTTTTGCATCCACTCGTGTATTGAAATTGCGCACTCGGTATCAAGTATACGCCGATGGTTCATAACGCTGCAGAGGGATTTCAAGAAGTCAAGAATTTACTCAACCATTGTTACCGCGTGTCATCCATATCGATAATGCAAGAGAATTGAGAGATCTTCAATTGTGCATATGGGAGTGCACTAGGTTCTTACCTTCGGTTGATAAGTACGGTCTTGAGAAGGTTTACTTAACTGCCTAATCGTCACAGTGATGGTAGAATCA